>JAZHYW010029385.1:0-23303 GCA_037355805.1 Ixodes ricinus
GGTGGTGACAACCCAACCGAAGTTGGGTTGAGTGCTTTATTTTTCAGAAAAACGGACAGTTTTTGATGGCAGGATGTCTGCATGTCACAGCCGGTTGGGGAAGGGGGATAGGGAGGATAAGTGGGATAGGTGTGGGAGAGAGATGACCAGAGAGAACAGTCACTCGTCATCGCCACGCCGTGGCGCGGCGAGTGGCGCTGTCGTAGTGTTCGGTGTTCGTAGCAGAGGTTCGTAGTAGGGAACCTCCATGCAGCACACTCCTGGTTCGAAGTTCGTGGGCAGCCCCGGGCGTTCACATCACGTCGATGAGGCCGGTGCTACCCAAGAAGGTGGCCAGCGCGCGGAGCGCCCGCTCTGCCTTGGCCCGGGGCAGCCTGGGTCGCAGTAGCTCGTCCAGAGTGTCGCTGGGGCAGCCGAGGGTACCGTATACACGCCGCAGGTCCGCCCGCGCGTCTGAGAAGCGCGGGCAATGGCACATCAGGTGCTCTGCGTCTCCGTAGGCGCCGCAGTGCCCGCAGCTGCTATCGCGGTCGGTCCTCCACCTCGCGCGATGAACAGATGAACGCGGGTGATATTTATACAATGCTACGGTCGAGTCCAAGTTTCAAAAACGGCGGGATGACGGTTGGAGTTTCCGAAGAAGCGTAGGAAGAGTTCCAGATGGGCTACGGTCGGGTCCAAATTTCGGTGGGATGACGGTGGGAGCTTTCGTGAGAGGGAAGCGTAGGGCAGTTCGTATCCGGGTGAAGAAGCTTGACGGTCGGGGCCTAGTTTAAAGGACGGTGGGATGACGGTTGTAGCTTCTTGAGAGGGGGCGCAGGGTGACTTTGTGTCCGGGCGGGCAGGGGTGACCTGGACGATAGCGTACAATAGATGAAACTTATACGCGCAAACTCGTCCGTTGTTGCTGTTTTCACCAAAGGTTTTTTTCTTCCCAGTTATATACCCACGCCTTCGGCCTCCCGCCACCATGCCCGTTGTATATATATATATATATATATATATATATATATATATATATATATATATATATATATATATATTATATAATCTTATTGGATTCGTACGGTTCATACATACATGAGGTTCATGAAGCAGTGTTGACTCTGGCTACCACGGGGGTTTCTTAAAGGGCCCTGCAATCATATTTAAGCGTCTACCTTTTTTGCGGTTTCCACATCTCTTCGGGTTCGGGCAACCCAGCGGGCACGAAGAGAGTAACTAAATATCAGTCCGTCATGTTTTAACTCGACGACGCGGAAACCTCCTCCACCTACGGGGGCGACAAGCGGTGCCGAAAGCGTGCGGTATGGGACGATATCGTGACGTTTTTGGTCCTGGCCTTACTATTGGTCGGAGCAGCTAAAAGCTTTTTTTAGTCGAAATACAAAATAGAAGTGGTGCGAACCGTTTCAATTATTTATGAAAGTTGTTTTTGTTCAGTATTTTAGATCAGAAAAGAAACAAATGCAGTTTATAAAGTACGGAAACAAGAAGTGACCCGTCGACATACCAGCCACCAAGCGGTGGAAAAGGCGGCGCATACTAGAAAGGTGTAGCGGAATCAGGCGGAGACGAGCGCCGAGCGTAGAAAGGTCCCGGATGTACGCGGCGGCGCTGCGGTCGCATGGGCTCGAGGATCCAACCGGTTCCGAGCGTTCCGAAGGCCTTCGGCGAGCAGGTTTGCCTTGCGGTTTTCCCGTTTGGCGGTTTGGCAGCGCGAAGCGACTCCTGTTCTCAACTGATCTTTACCCCGTGTTTGCTGTCGTTTGTGGCCAATGAAGTGTCATGCCGAATTAGTGTTTAGTCGCGCAGCAAATGCAATGCGAGCCGCCCTGGCCGCCCGCTTCATCCAGCCTATCCAGCACATGCTTTAGTGGCGCCCTCCCGAGCCGTCGACACTGAGTGCGGCAGCCGTGAGCGCTTGCTCAGCTCACCCCTCCTCTAGTTCACGGCCACTCAAGCCAGGACCAAGGACGACATGATGGAGGTTATGTTTTTATTGTTTTGTAATTTTATTTTGCCTATAACTTTTAAAATAAAGCGAAATTCGAGAAAAGAAAAGTTTCATTAGGTTACTACGTTTAGTGCACTGAGGCTCGGTGCAAATTAAAAAAACAGTAAAAAAATTGCGGTGGCTTAGCTCGGCTATGCCAGGATATACGTAGCGTGAGCTGATGCGCACAAAATGAGAGGCGCTATCAAGCGGCTCCGATGCAGCGTCAGACATGGCTACTGCGCAACGGAGGCGCACAACTGGGCACGCGGCGGCGCCAGTGCGTCTGCCGCGGCTATGACGTCACTCCTCTGGAATGCGCAGACCGGCGAGGCGCGCGTGGTGGCGGCGGAGCGCGCGGCGGCGGCGGCTCCGGCGCGCCAGCTGTGCGCCGTGTGACGTCACTGCTCCTCGCGCTTGCGCAGCACGGAGCACGGCTCATTATGCGAGCCACGCGAAACTGCTCAACCTCGGCCAGTGTAGCTCACGCTACAAAAGTCGTTGCAGGGCCACTTTAAAGGGGCCCTGCAACAACTTTCTGACTGGTTTTTAATTTGCACCAAACTTGAGCGCACTGAACGTAGTAACTTAATGAAACTTTTCTTTTCGCAAAATTCGCTTTATTTTAAAAGTTATAGTCAAATTAGAATTACAAAAACAAGCAAAAAATAACATCCTTCATGACGTCGAAGGTCCTGGCTTGAGTGGCCGTGAACTAGAGGAGAGATAGTGAGCTCCTCGAGCGTTCACGGCTGCCGCACTCCGTGTCGACGGCTCGAGAGGGCGCCACTAAAACGTGTGTTGGATTGGCTGTATGCAGCGGGCGGCCAAGGCGGCTCGCTTTGCATTTGCTGCGCGATTAAAGACTATTTCGGCATAACACTTCATTGGCGACACACGACAGCAAACATGGGGTAAAGATCAGTACAGAACGGGAGTCACTTCGCGCTGCCATACCGTCAAATGGCCTTTCTACGCTCCGGGACCTTTCTACGCTCGCCGTTCGTCGGCGCCTCATCCCACTAGCTTTTTCTAATACGCGCCGCTTTTTCCCCCGCTTGGTGGCAGGTATGTCAACGGGTCATTTCTTGTTTCCGTACTTTATAAGCTGCGTTTGTTTCTTTTCTGATCTAAATACTGAACAAAAACTACTTTCATACAAAATTGAAACGGTTCGCGACACTTATATTTTGTATCTCGACTAAAAGAAAAAGCTTTTAGCGGCTCTGACCAGTAGTAAGCACAGGACCAAAAACGTCACATTTTGCGCGCTTTCGGTACCGCGGGTCGCCCTCGTCGGTGGAGGAGGTTTCCGCGTCGTCCGGTTAAGATATGACGCGCTGATATTTAGTTACTCTCTCCGTGCCCGCTGGCTTGCCCGAACCCCAAGAGACGTGGAAACCGCAAAAAAGGTACACGCTTAAATACGATTGCAGGGCCCCTTTAAGGAAGTTGTATACACTATTTAGCATATGAGCACTTCAAACGAACATCAAGGAAGCTCAGAGAAGTGCTCGCTCAAGAGTTCGATCACGCGCGCATATCGGAGCTTGCGATAACAAAAGAAAGCGATTTTACGCAATGCACCTATGGGAGCCGTAGTCACCTGCCCTAGTACTCAAGTTAGACCTTTTGATGGTGACGCGCTATTCAAACAAGCTCCATCATCCAACGTGTGTTTTCTAAAATAGTCGTCGCATTTGATTTGTGGTAATTGTAATAATCGCATCCGCTCAACTGAACTGATGCATCTTTCGAAAACAGAACTAAACTAGGAAACAATACGTGAGCATGCAAAATACCAGATTTCGTGTATTCGAACGATCTTAAACCACCATGCAATTAATAACAACAATTTTTTTACCAACAGTATAAGTCTAATTTGGCCTAGAAGGCTGCGCAGCCGTCGCTTTGCACGCGGCTCCCATACATTGGGCTTATCGACTAGTCAGGAGAGGAGAGTTTGGAATCCGCTGGCGGGACAGGAGAGGAGAGAGGGGCTGGGGCATCCTTCAAAACGACCGAACCCCGCCCCTTAACAATTTTTGGTGACAATTAAGTGCGCCCTGTTGAACACTTTTGCAAAAAAATGTTTTATTCATCTTTGGTCGACAAAATAGACAAAGTAATTAGACAGCCTGACCAACACACCGTTGCTTTAAGAGTATGAAGGAGCTCTTATTTCTTCAGCAGTGAAGGCCTCACTAAACATAGATGAAATACAGATTATGGAACCGTTTTCGAAGAAAGATAAAAGTCACAAAATGACATATCACATAAATAAAGAAATTGCAGAATATATCACAATTTCGTAGCCCAATTTATATGTCATCCTTTTACATTGCACGACGGCGTAATATATGACTAGAAGTAATAATAAAAAAATAAAGCAATACACCGGTATACCTTGACTACCTGCAAAGGTTTTGCATTTATCTTTCTGGGCAATCAATCAAAAACAGATAGGATAATATAAACTCAGGTCATTTAATAACAAATGAATTAATACAAAGAGGAACTGGAGAAAGAACAGAACATAAACGCAAACTGCTTCAGTTGCATTACTAAGCTTCCAATGCACTATGTAACATCATCGGTAAAGAGAAATAACATAAAACACTGCGGACAACAAACACTCCATTGCCTAATGCAGAATCAGACAGTCCGTTGTTTGATGTGAGGATTTTGTTAATGTGGAGAGTGCGGAGAGTTAATGTGGAGAGTGCACATGACCTGCTAATTAATTCGTCTGCGACGTCATTTAAATTTATTTTTGAGGAGAGCTGTTTGTGAGTGTGAAGAAGTGCCAGGTGATTTATTCGAGTCTGCCCCATCGTCAACCGTAAATAGGTTTTGAGTCGCCGCAGACAAGAAAATGACCTCTCTGAGGTGCATGACGGGACTGGTATGGTCAACGCAATTTTTATTAACTTCGCCATTTCCGGCAAAAGATTCCTCAGGGGCTGACCTTTGTCGCCCGAAAATATCTGCACTACGTCGTGGAGTGTCTGTAGAGTTGCAGAGTTGTGCTGATTTACAATACCTATCACCATGTCTCTGTGCAGCAACAGGCGTCCTGGTTCTAGATCGTCCCCGTAGAATTTCGTGACATCCGTGAGATCTTCATTTCCTATGGCCAACTGCTCGATGTGTGCCATATGTTGCCACACGCCAGGCGGATACCTGTTCCTCAGTGACGACAGCACGGCGTCACCGGGAGCAGAGCCTTGACCGAAGAAAACAAACAAATTGAGTGTAATGGGAAAGACAAGTCAGCGGAGCTCTTTTTTTATAATTATTACCTTCGTCTTGCTTCTGCTTTTTTTTTTTGCATCATACCCGACCACCACCTTCAAATGTAAGGTGCCTGAGCTCCTTTTTCTGTTCATTTTGTTTTACAAGACAGCCCCAACGATTGCCGGCGCCAAGGGAGTCTTTTCCTCCGTATTTTTTATCATGTAGAATTGTCCTATTGCAATTTCGTTTTTATTTTTGTCTAGAATTGAACCCCTAAAAATGCCTCTTTTGTAATGTTTGCGAATTGTTTACACGCTCATTTTTCTCGTTACTTCGACTTTCGATAAGCTGCTGGCACGAGCAGCTGCACAGCCTCTGACAACCGGCGATATTCGCATTCAGCCAAGATATGACAAGATTATCGCGTTGAGCCAGAACATCAAGAGAACCCTCCGAAACTGTTGTTAAAAACGCTTAAATTAATTTTTTCCGCTTGAAAGAGACGTTTCAAACGTGCGTAATCCCCTGGATAACGTAGGATAAGCATGCTGACGGCACGATACCTAAACAAACCTCTCCTTTTGTGGCCCAACAATTTAGCTGTCAATGCAGTTGTGATAAGTGCATTCCGTAGTTGTGATAAGTGCACTGACCGTAATGAATTGTTTCAACGTTTGAGAAAACAAAAGGGGCTTACAAAACGTATCATGTCGTCTACTTTCGTAGGCTGCAGAGCCTGCTAGAGGTGTCCCTGTCGTCATCCGCAACTACTTCCGATGGCTTTCGAAGGAATTTCCAGCACTAGCCTTTACCGTTTTTGCTACTAAGTAAGGTGTTCGGGCAGGACTGCGCGAATAGTTAGTAAAATTATCCACTCACCAGCTCTGGTCAGTTAGTGACCAGAGCTGGTGAGTGGATGAGTTTTTCTTTATCCACTGGGCGCCATCTATTGATATGTGCGGGCACCAGCACAGATGAGATTAATGAGGTGCACCTGGAGGTTCCGGAGGCGATGGTACTTACTTTTTCGAAGAGCTCATGAGAGGGTGGGGGAGGGGGGGGGGGGGGGACTTTTGCCCCCGTGTCCCCCCCCTCCCATAGTCGGCGTCTATGCTTGGGTCAAACAAACATTGGCGACGGCAATAGCGGCCATGCCGTAGCGGCGATCGTGGGTCTTTTGTTTATTGTCGCCCTGTTAAAATTTGCCGAAATGACAAGATCGAGCAGCTTTGCGCAAGATTCAAAAACCTCGGGGCTGCAGGTAACTACAGGTAGACACAAAAGTCTCAAACACAGCTGCGCTTGAGACTTTTGAGTGTATGCGTCGTTACATGCAGTCTCGTTTTTTTGTTTTTTTTAATCATGTTTAATGTGCATTAGCTCGTTTGCGCCCTTACATTCGTTTCATTGAAATTTGCGCCCCTTGCGAATCCTCCGCCGTCTGCTCGAGGCATTTCGAAGATTCCAAGATAAAGACAATGCACAGCATCAAAAAGAAGGCACTGGTCCAGCCTGGCGATTGAAACGCCGGTTGCGCCAGTGACGACGATACCGTCATACGATTGTGCCGGTAGGTTGCCTTTTATATTGTGCTTCCTTTACAAACACAACGAATTTTGCCTTATAGCACGTCCTTATCAGTCTTGCGTCGCCGAGTCGATAGGCTATCGCTTGAAAAACAGCTGAGAAGGTAGCGTTTTCGCGATCATCCGAACCCCATCTTCGCAGGCGATATTTATGAGTAGATACTCTCCAGTTCGACTCGAAACTGCACGGAGGCTGTATAAACTATACTCCGTTTCATTTTAAATACTATCGAAGTTCAATCTATGTGGACGAGTCAAGTGCTTTGATCGTAGCTGCCATGCATATGCGTTCATGCAGTGCAAGCGCTGCTCACATCCTCGCGTTTCTAATTTTCGCTTCGTTCGCACTTAAGTGAGGCGTAGTATAGTCAAATATCGTATTTGGTATACTAGTTGCAGTCCACGGTTGTAATTATGGCACTGGAAACGCATAAAGCTCATAAACTTACAAAAAAGGCGATCGTGTTTTTTTTTCAGCAATAAAATTTGAATGGTTGTTACGTTTAATACAGTGAACCAACTCGGAAAGTACAAATTTTTCGTTTTACATTAACCAGCATGAGTGAATTGCCAAAGAAATATCGATGCGGTCTTTCTGCAAAATAATTCGCGCAGAGTATCGTAGAACCAGACATATCTAGCTAAAAATTCGGAGATTGCGCACTGTCCAAGCCTAGCAAATGAGCGCCCCATGGAATTGACACGGGAGTAAACCAAAGCTAACGTGCAGGTTTTTGTGGTTTGTTCACTCAGCAGACTAGGTCAAACAAAAGCAAGTGTGCAAGTGACGAACTTTAAAAAATCATTCGTCATTTCTAACTCCCAGATGGGCTGTTGCCATCCAGAAACACACTCCAACAGATGGTGGTCATTCAGCTATCACGGAGAATGTCAAGACAATCCCATTTTGATGCCCATTTCTAGTCCTCTCATTGACGATCCTTCCTTGCCTCATCAATGCCTAAGTATGCCAGCGACTGAGTGACTACTCACATCTATTAGTGACCGTGGCATGCGAGGCTTCAGTATTGTCGCTGCAGATAGGGCTCACCTAGCGCCACTGTATATAGTGGTGCTACGCTCACCCTCACATCAAAGCTGTTCGTAGTGTGACTTTCAATGGAATTATTTGGCTGATTCCAATTTCCTAGAAACGCCAACATTTATTTTGATGCTCTTGGCGGCTAAGGTAGTTTCGTCAAGGATGTCTCATCTATTTCCTGGGGGTGGTACCATGTCATCTGATCTGCATGAGCCACATGGAAACTGTCTGGACTGCTCGGAACCATTTGTAATTGACCTTACCTTCCTTAGTCTGTCATGTCCATGGTAATGCTGAAATGCAATAAGTCCACCAAGTTTTACTAATGAACAAACACATTCAGTAGAAATGTTGAATGACTTTATTTGTTTTCTCAAGGTCTACTCTGTTTCATGCATAATATATGATGCTGTCAAAGCTACTTGCACCAGCAGACAACTTAGTCTATACTGTTTCACGATGACCTGGCGAACTGTGCAGGCTACGACTCCAGCGACACTGTAAGAGCGTCGGAGCGAGGCACGTGGCAGCACGTCACCGGAGCGTTCATGTCACTGCGCCAAATGCGAGGCCCGGTCGGCGGAACCGGCTGTCGTCTGCTGGCCAAGAGTCGTCTGCTGCGAAACCAAACAACTTCGAATGAACGTCCACCGCCGAAACACTGCCGTTCGATAGAGTAGCGAGCTCTTCAGGTACACTTTTATGAGACATCCACACGCTCAATTTGCCCACGAATCTGTGACGGGCGCTAGTTGTTCGCGTGAAGCGGTCGATTCACGACTGCAATCGTTAGAGCATCGTCCAAAAGCCATGTTTTTCTCAAGAAAGTGCTGATCCGTATAAAGTGTCATTGAAAAGTAACATGTCTTCGTCTTTCTTCCGTGTCGTGTTGCAGGTCAGAAGAGCCTGACATCAACTCTACTAAAAGAAAAAGAAGCCTAGACCTACCTTTCGTCGTGGACGGTCGCTGTTGCTGTGGCGATAACGAGGCCTTTCTGGCCTCGACCATGGAGTGTTGCCACGTGACTTGCTCCGACGCCCTTGTTGGGTCGCGGGTGCCGCGGCCTCCACAGTTCGCCAAGTTATCGTGAAACGGAGCATAGTGTCTTGCCTGTGCACGCTATAAAACGAATGAGATGCCAGATGTAGCCACCCTCGCAGGAGTAGCCTTTATAAATATTGATTGCTGTGCTTTGTATGGAATAGTATAGCAGTCGCACAAATTTTTGTACATAACAGTTTACAGACCCTAATCTAATTGTTTGCACTCTTGCACGTTATGAAAATAAAAGCGTCGGGCCTGATCACCAACATCTGTCTCTAAATTATTACTTGCTGAAATGACAAATAAATGCACTCTGAACATGAACCAATACAATCTGAAACAGGTTTAAGAACAGGTATGAATCAATAAACACTTACTTGAATCTGCAAGCTTAAAAGCAAGTATGTGTGTGCCACAAATACCATGTTGACTCTCATCCCCTGTTGACACCTATTCTCGACAGCTACGGACTTCGTCGATTTCACGGCAGTTCAAGCATTCGTCAGGCAACATGCTCGTGCTTATAGCTTCGGCTGTGCTTGCATAAACAGTCAAACAAACTAAAGGAATAACAGAGGCGAGTTGTGTGCTTCTGAGTCAAAGCAGAAATCTCTGGTTTCAAAGGCTTTTTAAAGGTGCACTAAAGCTGGTCCTGACTTCATATTTGCATGACTCAAACATAAACTACCTACTTCAATAAGTCTAAGGATTCACGAATTATTTGTGAATATGTATTCTGATTTCCTTGTTATTCACTTAGAAAAGTGATTTCATATATAAAATATGCAAGCAGTCTCGCACCCCTTCTCTCCATTGCGACGAGAGAGAAGGAGATTCGTTGGTTTTCTTTTTTCCCAGGAAAGCAGAAAAAAAGGACTAAGTTTCGATCTGCACTCTATGTTAAAGTGGGTCAGTTACCGAAACAAATTCTGCATTTCCAAACTTCATGAAGTAGGCAGATTACTTTCAAGTCATAAAAGGATGAAGTCAGACACAACTTTAGTGAACATTTAATGAAGTTACTCCTCTAGACTCAGAGACATTTCACCTTCATAAGCCCATCAGTACTATTTAGCAGGTCAGGGCATCCATCCAGGACTTCGTACTAAGAGGTGTACAAGCTTGACCTCAAGGTCACAGTGCCCTCCTTCCATGTGCTTGCAGTGCGAACCCGTCGCGCACATGGTCCCAGATGTCGTCCAGGATGTCGTCCAGGAGCTGGACAGGATGTCGTCTCCTGTAAAAGAATCGTCCCAGTAGTCGACCAATCTGTTTACACCCTTGAGCAGCGCATTTGTCCTCCCATGCCATTACCAAGTGGAAATTAGTGCAAGCCTATTTTTCTACGCCAACAGAATGCATAAATGAACATATCTATTTCATTCCCTTTGTACTGAACACCTCTCAACATCCACGGGAAACAATTCAGTAAGAAAACATATGCATTCATTGCTCTATTGTGACTCCTTGAACTTCAACCCACTCAAACACTACCACAATTTTAAAGCTGGGACCCTCGAGGACACAACTCCAAATACTGAGATTACACGCTTGCCCTTCTCTCCTCGTACCAGTGGCGTCACAAAGGGGGGGGGGGGGGCGGACCGCCCCGGGTGCAGCGCTCGGGGGGGTGTCGCGGCGGGCCACGCGAGAGCGGGGGGGGGATCGCGGTGGGCCACGCGAGAGCGGGGGGGGTGTTGCGGCGGGCTACTGCGCTACTGCCCCGGGTGCCGCTGACCCTCGTGACGCCACTGCCTCGTACTCCTGCGTTTTTGGTGTTGGGAGCCATAGCTTTGGCTCTTGTCATCGCTTGGTAGCTGGTAGATGATGGGCAAGTGATCCATTAGCTTACCGATTATTCTGTAGTCACGCACGCACGCACCGACACAGCGGCTCCCGAGAGAACTTTTCTCCGCTCGACCGAACGGCTCCTCCGAGTTTCGGATTCCCTTACCCGGCTCAAGTGTTGCGTCGGAGGCGGATGTTGCCTCACGCTTGCATCAATTCCGTGCAACATCCATTGCATAACATTGAATAATAGCCCGGCAATCTCACCATAGCAGTGCGAAGGCTGCTGTCTCGTCTGGCTGCCGTATTGCCTCGCGAATGCACCACTTTGCGCCACCGCGAGGTAACCCTCGGCACGACGGTTGAAAAGAATGCGGAGCAGGACGACGCGAGGAGACGGAACAGGAGACGGCACACAGCGAGACGCCTTGGGACCAGCGGCCTGGACACACGCTGACATCACGTGGTCGTCGTTATTCTAAATTTGACCAAGTAATAACTAGTTAACTAAATAAAAAGTTAGTGTTCTTACCAACCGTTCAAGACCATCTTAAATTCCGAGTCGAGTCTGGAACAACCTGAGGCGCTACAAGTCGATTAACGCTTTAATCGCAATTAATTCTTTTTTAACCGGTTAAATCGGTAAAATTGGTACGAACCAAAAGAAAGTACAAATTAAATGCTTTCAAGACGCAGATGGTGACGAGTATATCTGCATGAAAGGCGAACATTCGGTCTAATTTTAAATTAGAGTAAACTGTACGGGTGAGATGTATAACTCGTGACAAGTGCACAACGGTAACACGTGTTCCGGTCGCTTCAATGCCGAGTAAGTATCCGTTTAGTTCAGCAGAGACTATTCTCAGCAATCAAATTAGTTCGCTATGGGTGGAGAAAATGAACAACCTCCTTGTGTCTGCGGCTGAAGGAATGATTTGTGAGTGTCCGTGCCTTGTCTGATCTCAGCCACACTTCAAGGTTGACTTAAAATTCGAAATTGTGTATTGCGCTGTTCATCACATATTCACCAAACGCAAATGTGTAATTTTATCTTTTTTCAACTATTCTGCATGGGAATGAACGAAAACGATTAATTTACTAATTAATCGATTGAATGGTGGCGATTAAGCCGTTTAAAATTTTAATCGGCGCTCAGTCAGAACAAAGATGTTTAAAAGCTCTCAGTGGAATCGTGAAGTACGCACTAACGTTTGTCCGGACATAAAAAAATAAAAGGTTGTCCAGCTCTGCTTTGTTGTATTTTTAAACTGTTTTTCGGAAGTGCCTCCTGAAGACTTTCGAGAGCGTAGTATGGCCACTGGGCAATATCACTGTCACGTCCAAAAGGAATTATTCAACTGCCGAGCACACAGGTACACACTCGCTGCGCGAAACGTTTCCAGTGTCAAGTAGTACCCGAGACACTTAGGCGTGTGCGACACAACGACGTTTCTCAGTCAACACAAAAATTCCGGCAAACAAATAGAACGAATAATCTAACAACACTGTGACGGAAGCTGGAGGCGGAAGTGGGAATGGTTTATAAGGATGAGAAGGAGGACCCGCTGAAAATTCAAGACGTTTTAATCACGTAATTATGTATAATAGCCTAGGAGTATGGCTGAATGATGGAAACAATACTTGGAAGAACAGGAGAAAACTATGCTCAAAAAAGGAAGATGGAATGCAGCAATTATGAAGCCTACGGTACCGAATCACAATAGACACGACGTTGTAAGGGGAATAAGGAAAGGAGTCATTGTGCTGGGGTTGTCTTTGGGCAGTGCAGTATTATTCGTGAAATATGAGGTGCCGTAGAGTTTAGTGACCCGGCAGAGGATCGCGGGCAGGCTGGCACTGGGGGCGCATGGGAATACACCAAATTAAAGAGTCCAGAAAGACAGTGTTGAAGATGACTACACCGAGCAGCCGAACTGTTTGGGCTGTCTTGCTCATGCGCGTAAGCACTGGCCTCGCCCGGAATGGATTTCGCCTCTTAGCTGATCGTCATGTTAAACCTTTTGTCGTACCGATCGACTGTATCGCCGTGATCACAGGGAGAACAGCGCACCAGCAAAACAGTCACTCGAGACAACACACATACAAAAGAGACACTTACACAGCGCTGACTGATAACTCTCGGGTGTATTTACACTTCTTTGTCTTTTTCTATTTGTATTATAGGCTAGGGCATGGGATAATAACTGGTCTTTTTTCTTTTCTTTCAATATGAAGCTAAATTTAATGCTAACTAAATTGAAATTAATGTAAGGCTAGATAGATAGACTAGATAGATAGATAGATAGATAAGGATAGATCGCCGTTCCCTGGTGCAATACACAACATGGTGTTAGAAGTGGGATACAGCGATGATGAGTCGACTTCAAGAGCTCTTCAGCAGGCCAAGCCACGCCGAACAGGGAACCACACGAAGATTCGCGACTTGGTCCCAGGGGACCTTCGGCTTTATCTAAGGGGCCAAGAATGGCAAGCTTCGTCATAAAACCACCCGAAGCTTTTCGCTTCACATCGCCCAACGAATGCCCGAACTGGAAAAACGTTTCGAAAGTTTTCGCACATCCTCCGGATTTTGCACAAAGCCTAAGCCATGCCAAATAGATGCCTTGCACTACATCATGGGAGACCGGGTCCAAGATATATTTTGCTCGTCCCAGCTCTCTAAAGGGGACGTCAAGGAGGTTGAAATAATTATGGAGCACTTCGACAAGTACTTCATCACGTGGCGAAACGTCATCTTTGAATGGTCTCGTTTTGACTAGAGTCCAGCAGAAAGGCGAATCTGCTGAGGATTTTGTAACTGCGCTCCACGCACTTTCGAAGCACAGTGAATACGGTAGCCTCCAGGAAGAGCTTGTGCGAGATCATCTAGTGGTTGGAATGAAAGACCAAGAGCTCTGTACGAGAGCTCCGCGGGTGGGCCATTAGCACCAGAGGGACTTGGCTGATAGGAAAGCGTTGGCGTAAACACTTCCCGTGGTGGACGACCTCGAAAGACAGGCGTACTTTACAACGCAAAGTTCGCAACGCGTGTTTTGTTTTGTTTTTTTTTGCCGAGAGGGTTTGAGTTTGCGTTTTGGGCCGGGAGGACGCGATGGTTCGGGCTGGCATCGCTTTCATCGGTGTAGTCTTTCTCGCCCGCGTGTCAAGGAGCACGGTAGAACGGCAACGTCAGACCGCGTCTGGCAGAATGAATGACGGGATGGCTCAGACGGCGTGATCCACACCGGGGTCGGCTGTCTGACTAGCCTCGCGAGTTTTAGGTATAGTTTGCTTGCATCCAAACCCGCCCGACTTTTGGCCGTGAGATATACGCAGACCGCGGGGTTTCACGCGGGAATATAAGCAATTACACCATGGTGAGACATTTAGCCCGATTGGTTGTGGCTTTTCGGCCAGTGGGAAAGACAAGTCTGACGACGCGTCGAGAATTCGCCGGTCCACTAAAAGGGGATGGACCAACGAGTGACTTTGACGGGAAACACAGCAAGTGAGTTTAGTGTGTGCTGGGGCTCGAGAGCTGACGCTCCGTAATCGAGTCAGGTCGTGGGATTCCGAGGGACTTTTGTCTCCGTAATCGGGACGTAATCCAACGAGCCAGCCAACTCCCGAGCTTTATTAAGCTTACACCCGAGCACCTCCTTTCCAACCCCGTACAGGAGAAGTTACATTTTAGAGCGCAGCTCTTAGGCGCCCGTTTCCGGCTTGAGCGGCGTCGGCGTCGCCGTCAGCGTAACCGCGCGGTGCATTATGGGACGCGTGACGTCACTGATGACGTCATCGGCATCGGCATTGTCATCGTCAACGATGACGTCATCAGTGACGTCACCGATGACGTCATTGGCATCCGCATCGTCATCGTCGCTGATGACGTCATCAGTGACGTCACTGATGACGTCAT
Organism: Ixodes ricinus; assembly: GCA_037355805.1. Classification (NCBI taxonomy): domain Eukaryota; kingdom Metazoa; phylum Arthropoda; class Arachnida; order Ixodida; family Ixodidae; genus Ixodes; species Ixodes ricinus. Next base: position 14,614 of record JAZHYW010029385.1, read on the forward strand.
AGGCATCCGCATCATCATCATCACTGACGTCATCAGTGACGTCACTGATGACGTCATCGTCACGTGAACCCCCCCAGGTCACGTGACCCCCGAAGGTTACGTGACCCACCCAGGTCACGTGACCCCCCCAGGTCACTTGACCCACCCTCCCAGTACCCTTCCCTCCTCCTCCTCAAGAGCTGCGCTCTAATTCGGCGTTACAGAGAGTTGTAAACGGCTTTCACTTTTTTTGCAATATTGCTTTGTTTATGCATTTTCATTCCCTACAACAGTATTAAATTGTTTATTGAAAATTAATACAAGTTCAACTGAAGTAGTCGTCGAAAGTCAAGGGAAGCTACTTTGTCTCCGACAAGACCCACCCAGCTTCCTACAACGAAGTTCGTCACCCCATCCGGGCTTGAGAAGTCGAACGGCTCAAGGTGACCTGTACTCCGTCTCACCCTACGATGGACTAGGGCCCGAAGGCTGGCGGGCGGAGCACTGTCTCAGAAAAGCTTGCATCCTCATTGCGAAAGAGTGCGCGAGAGAAATTCCCATAGGCAGAGTTTGAAGAGCACTAATCGAACGCCTATGGTTCCCTGTTATGATAGCGTGCTATTTTATATTGGTGAAGTAACGGCACATGGTGTTTAGTTTCATAAACATCCTTGCCATATTTCGTAAACATGTCAACTGTTTGGATACGTTGGGCGGCGCGCAGGCAACACTGACATAAAGTCTTTGCCCTGAGCCAAAACAATCCAATCCAATCCAGCTTTGGTGTACGAAAAACGTACCGGATCCGCATCTCCCTTCCGCACGCGGTCCGTGCATAAGCTCCCGTGTTGAACACTATATCCGACTTATCTTAATTTCTTAATGGCCACAAGTTCTGATCCCGGGTTCTCTTCGCCCCATCGCTTCCACACAGTATTTAATCGCTTCAGTAGTCTTCACTAGTAGCAAAGCAGACGGAGCCGCCGCGAGGGCTCGATAAGCAGACGAAAAACTGGCCTCCGCATAACGCGTCTTGGCACACTGATACGTACGACGGAGCAAATATACCACGTGGTTTCTAACAGGCTCGTGATTAGACTTGGTGGCCTGTAGCATTGGGCTTTAGTTCATCGTAGGATGAGACGGAGTATAGGCACCCTAATTACACACCCGGTCCCCGGCTCGTCTCGGCTTTACTCGTTCCCCTCCCCTCGCGTCAGCTCCCAGTAAAGTTCGGGAAACGGGGAAACGAGTGACATTCGGTAAAATTTCCAGCAAAGCCGGTTCGTCTGGTAAACAAAAGTAGCTGCGGGCAAATCTTCCAGCACAGACTGGTAAACTACGCTGGTTTCGGATGAAAACGGGTGAAACTTGACCAGTCTTGACCGGATGTTATTGAAAGTTCTTACCGGATTTTTCAATAGGCATGCCAAGTTGGATCAGCTGTGCACTGAAAGCGAATAAGCTGTTCACTTATTTAAGAAATAATCCAACTCAGGTAGCCTCCAGGAATCATTAGCTTCATTTTTACACATTCAAAGCTCCTCACGCAAGCAAGATGGAAAGGTGGTGGAGTAAAGCTTCGGAACTGTTGGCAATCATCAGGCTGTAGAACTCGTTGGGAACCACGAAGTGTCCAAAGCTTCCTTCCTCCATGAGAAAACGTTCAAATGCTCGTTCCATCTCCCAGCATCTGTGATAACAGTCTGGTCATGATATTTAAAATTTTAAACTTCATTAAATAGGACGCAAAACAAAATGCCGTTGTCGCACCCGGGACCAGAAATAAATGAAACTTCAAATTAAAATATAGGAAGCCGAGTTTTGTCTTTTTATTATCCTCCGTTTTTATCATCCTCCTCCATCCTCCGTCAAGATTAAACCCTATTGTTACACTTTAAATATGCGGTTGTGCATAAATCGACGTGGGGCTAACAGTATACCCATTAACTTCATTAAAACCGTAGTCGTTCGGGAATTTACTTCATAAAGAATATTAGAAAGCATTTGTTTTTACTGCGAGAATAAGCCTGCCTCTACTGCGGTCCATCCGCAAACTAACAGCTATGGGCAGCAAAAGTTCAATGGTAAATTCGCTCAGCAAATAAAACTGAGTACGGGAAGTGCGAACTCACCTGTCTTTTGTTAAAGAAACAACAGAACACACGTGTAGGTCTCGGAATTTGCACTCTTCGTGCACCATATGTACATGACCACGTCGAATGCATACTTCAACAGTCTCAGAAAGTTTGCACCAAAAATATCCATCGAGTTCGACAAGCGCGCGGAACGCTGAAGAACGGAACTCGGAACCACGCTCGCACGAACTTCGGGTAAACAAAATCACGCGACCACGTGCAACGATCAGTCGCACAGCGACACAACCGTTACGAAGTTACAGATTTGGGAGGGGGAGCAGTGCCGCAAAGGGCCGAGGTCCGGGGCGCCGGCGAATTGAGCGAGTTGACTGCTCATGCAACCTCCGCCCGGCCGGTTTAGAGTTTTGGTTTCAGGCCGAGGGAGAAACAAATAGAAATTAATAGATAAAGTAAATTACATTTTATTTTCATGACGCGGTGAAGACGTTTTGTTGAAATTATTGTTAGCAAACAAAGCTTCATATTTGTATTTTTGTATTAATGAGCGCTCGCCTCCACCAAACCGCTGCTGCCGGTGGCGACGCTATTCACAGCGCCGCCGATAGTGGCGACGCTAATCTCAACGCCGCGCAACTTAAACTGTGACCGGGGTTGGCGCGGCGACGTCGCAAGATCAACGAGCAGGCTAGGATGATCACACTCGCGCTGATCACCAGGTCATCATGGACACCTACCATGTAGGCAGCGAGTGCGGTTTCGATGCTGATATATGCGAAAGATGAGAGCCGAAACGGAAGAATCTAACGAAGAGCAGACGACGAAAGAGCAAAAAGTCCGACGGGAGGCGCGGGCGCGATCGCGAGAACCAGTGCTGTCACGTGACGCCCGCAAAACGGAGGCCAATCTGGCCTCTTCGTCTTGGGACGCCCGACGGCGGTGCCGTTCCCGCTAGTGTGGTGAGGCCTTCGTCCAGGGCCCATTCAGGGGCCATGAGCGAATTTCGGGCTGGGAAAAATCAATTTAGATTGGAATTTTACTAATAGCATATCGTTTAGTGGGCCGAAAGAGAAGAAGGTAGAAAATCAAAAGCCTGATATTCGGTACGAAAATTTGAAAACACAGCGGACTATTTCGTACCTCCTTCCCTTCGAAAGCTACCTGCCCTTTCACTGTGATACCTCAGCGGTACTCACAAGCGCGTCACCCGGACCAGACGCACGCCATACGACACCGGACCTCACTTATTCCCTTCACCCCTAAGCTGACAGTGCGGTGGAAGCTATGCGCTTGCCGGACCAATCAGCCGCCTCCCTTTCATCATGTGACCTCATTCTCTGCACGTGGGTATGCGCGAGGTAGCGTGATCACGTGGCAAAAGTGTGGCTGGCCCAACGAGCACGTAGCTTCCACAGCACTGTTAGCTTCGGGGTCAACGGAGTGGGAGAAAGCAACTTTTGTTCCATTTTTGAGCGACGGGCTAATCTTCTAGGAAGAGAAATGGCGGTGTCTGCGTACACAAAACGAGGGTCCGAGCAAGTGGGGAGTCCCTGCTTTCCGTCTTCTTGAACTGTTTGGTACAATGCGCGATTGGTGAGTTGAGGAGAAAAGCTAAGAAGACAAAAGCTGTAAAATCGTTTCATGACCCCGTTAACAAAGTTACCGACGTTCAATGAAACCAGTAGAGGCGAAGAGAGCGACGACAAACCGGCCGCCTAGGAAGCGAGGACGCGACAGTACACCTTGCCCCATCTAGGGGCAAAAGTATCGTCTGGAAGATAGCGTATGGGCTCCGTTACCACCCTCTTCATATGTAGACAGTTTTAGTATAGCGTTGCTGGCTCTTACGTACGCAATACGCAATAGTAGAGCGTACGCTAAAAATGACCTGCTCGGACCGAATTTAGTTGTGCGTTACGTTTTCGAGTGAGCACCGCGCATGATCTTGATTAAATTTGCTAGAGTTGTAGAATTCCGCGTGCTTATAGCGCAACCATGCCCCTGGAAAGAAATATTGAAAATGAAAACGTGTCCAATCGTTTTATTTCAAATTAAACCAAGCCGCAGCTGCCTCGTCAAGCGCGCTTTTCAGCGGGGTACAGAGGCTACGAGTAGGAGTGCGTAGCCAACTTCGATCACAGAGTCTCCGTCAGTCGTCCCGTGGAAACGGCAGCTTTTATCAATGCTATCGCGGAATGAAATTCATGGCCTACTGATGTCCAGTGCATAGCGAGAACTTCGGCGATTTCTTTTAGAGTCGTTCGTCCGTCGGCGATCAACTGTGCAAATAGGCTTAGCGTTGAGCAGATCGTAGCGTTGACGCACATTCCGAGCGGCGAACATTTTCACTGTGCAATCCTTCAGCTGCACGGCGATCTGATTCGACAGCCGTAGATCCCGGAAAGAATTGCCGATCTGAACACCACGCAATTTCACGTAACACAGAACTCCGAAAACACCACGTCGCCCTTGCTGCGTCAGTCGAGGTAACCGCCATCTTGAAACTAGCGCTCTCGTTGGGTCCGAGATCTCTCGAGAGCGTCCCGCAAAGCCCGCTGGCCCACCACGCAAAATCCCCAGCGTTGCGTGCGTACGCAATACGCTAGCTCTTCTATTGCGTTCTGCGCACGCGCACTCCCGACCCGCACTTTTATTGCGTACGCAAGGCTTTAGCGTACGAGCCACTAAAACTGTCTTATATCTTAATGATTAAAAAGCGCAACAAGACGACGGACACAGAAGAAGAGACAGACACAGCACTACAACTGAACTTTATTTCCGCTGCAGCTCGGTACGTATTACCGGCAACAACACAAACAAGTTTGGAAAGTTATACAGATACACATCGGGGCAGCGGCGTAAGACTTTCCATTTTCCCGGAGGGGCAGGCTGAAAAGTTCTCCCGGGAGGGGGGGGGGGGGGAGGGGGGGGGGTGCTGCGCGTTACCATTTCACCGGAACTGGAGATTGAAGCTAACGAAAGTACGCTGGGATTCCATTTCCCATGTATTTTGTCAATTAAGGCAACGTGGTTGTTATCTTGTTTGCATGCCAACACTCGAAGCTCGTTACATGGCACGTAAACAGCGTCTCGGTAAGGATCATGGCCCGGGCCCGGGGGGCTCTGCCCCCCCCCTTCCGGATCTCACCAGGGGGGCACGAGCCCTGATGCCCCCCCCCCCCCCCCGAAGTCTACGCCTATGCATCGGGGGTAAAAATCATCATACAAAAATCATAAAAAGGCTCAGAATCCTGCATCACTCATCGGCACCCACCCACAACTAGTCATGCTTGGTCAAGAAACTGCAATTCTTTTTTGGATAAAGATAAAGAGGGTGGGTGCGCTGACACATTGCAGCCCTAATCTAGCAATTTCTCAAACCTCGAGTATTTCCCTTTTGGTTTTGTTTTTGTTTTTGTTAGTATAGTACAGTTCTCTCATTTTCACAGAATATACTGTCCTAAACAAAAACAGAAACAAAACCACAAGGAAAATGCTCGATGCTCGAGAAATTGCTAGATTAAAGGCTGCAATGTGTCAGCGCACCCTCTCCATCTTTATCAAAAAAGAATTGCAGTTTCTTGACCAAGCATGACTAGTTTTGGGTGGGTGCCGATGAGTGATGCAGGACTTTAGCCTTTCTGTGATTGTTTATGATGATTTTTACCCCGATGTGTATCTGTATATCTTTCCAAACTTGTTTGTGTTGTTGCCGGTAATATATACCGAGCTGCAGCGGAAATAAAGTTCAGCTGTAAGTAGCGCTGTGTCAGTGTCTTCTTCTGTGTCCGTCGTCTTGTTGCGCATTTTAATCATTATGAATCACCAACTAGCCCAACTTTCTACGGTCGTTCGCTTTATTTCTTATCTTACCCGTTCCACTTTTCTTTTTATTTTTTTTGCTTATCGTTTTTATTTTTCTCCGTTTCTTTGTTTGTTTAGACGGCCTCCCCCGCTGCCCCGCCTTCCGCCGCCACCGCTATCTCTTCACTTCCCACGCCAGCCTTCACACTTCGACACTCCCCCTCCGAAGGCTGACGCGAACAAGTGTCTGTGCATAGTTTCGGAATCCTCGGTCTTCGAATATCGCCGAAAGTGATTTCCAATTCGTACGAAACGCCGGTCACAAGCAACGTTGTTCACAAGCTCGTGGTAAGTCTTTATTTTGGCTCATTGTTATTTTCGTCGGACACAGGATTCAAAAGAATGTTAGCGAACGTCATTTTAGCGAATGGCGATCCGTTACAACGTAATGAACGCTTTTGTTGACTATAAATCGATTTATCGAAAACTTTGAGAAATAATTTGATACAAGAGGGCTGTATATTCACGCCCGGTTTCGTTCCTGTCGTAGTTGAATCGGTCTCTTCTTCTCGTTCGCTTCCTGTTGCTCGTGTTTCTAGGTGTTCTTAGGGTCTTCCTTTCCCATTCCCACGCCGGAGCGCCGGCATCGGGACCGAGAGAGAGAGTCATGTTTAAAGGCGGTACGGAAACGAAAATTGAAATATACAAATTTCGTTCGGAAATGAGCCAAACGTGACGGATAATAACCTAAATGATAATCGCACGTCTGTATTTTGAATGACTGGCTATATTTTCCTAAAGTTGAAGCTTGGGCGCGTTGGAACGACAAACTTAAAAGTATAAAACGGCGCAAAAAAAAAAAACGACGGACTGGATGAAGGAGGCCAGCGCTCTGTCCGTGTCCTCCTTCATCCAGTCCGTCGTCTTTCTGTGCTGTTTTAATCTTTTAACTATTTTTCGTTCCAAACGCTGCACTCGAGCAACTGCTTGAAGAGAAGCAAATGGAGAGCGCAAAGCGTCATAAAATATTCGGCACAAAAAAAAATTATTTGCATTTGTGACGCAAAGGTTGGCGTGGATATGAGCTTTGCCGTTGGTGGCGTTGTGAGCGTCAACGCGTTACAACCGAGCCGTTCGAAGTACCCGCGGTGTGACGAGCGTGTGGCTGGCCCAACGAGAACGTAGCTTCCAAAGCACTGTCATCTTACGGGTGAACGGGGTGGGGAGAGCAACTTTTGTCTTTGTTTTGAGCGACTCATAGACATTCTAGGGGAAGAATGGTGGTGTCTGGGTACACAAACGAGGGTCCAATGTCCCTCATTTCGGTTTCTAGAACTGTTGGTACAATGCGCGATTTGTAAGTTGAGGAGGAAAGCTCAGAAATAAAAAGTTGGAAGATTGTTTCATGGCCGCTTTAAACAGTTGAGCGTACTTCCAAAGAGCGGCGCTGCTCCAACGTTTGGTCCGGCACTTGCTACGTCATGACCTACAAGGTGCTCAGCTGTTAAATGTAACGCGGGAGCAGTGGCCGAAACTGATATCAGAGCTGTCTAGCGATTAAATCAATGATGCGGCAGAGAATAAGGCGGCTCTTCTTGAGATTGCCGCCACTCCCCTATTTAGTCACACCTAGCATGTACCATGTTGAGTTTGCCGGGCCGGTGGAAGGGTTCATGTTACTGGTACTAATAGACTCCCACAGCAAGTGGCTTGAGGCCGTGCCGCTAAAGTCAGCATCGGGCGAATCCACAGCGTCAGCATTGAGGTCGATTTTCAGTCGGTTTTGGTATGCCTCGTACCATTGTATCTGAAAACGGGCCGCAGTTTACAAGCGCTGAGGTTCCGATTGTTTTGCGAACGAAACAATATGAAGCACCAGTTGTTCACCGCCGTACTTTTCGCAATCCAATGGTTTGGCGGAGCGGGCCGTCCGCACAGTCAAGGAGGGTCTTAAAAGGTCGAGCAGGGGTAGCTTGACAACCCGGCTGGCTCGGTTTTTGCACGAGTACCGCCGCCACGCCCGAGAAGGACGGTTACCTCCCCATCCCGGCGGTTGCTGGGCTACGATATACGCTCACACTTGGATGCCATGTTGCCTCCACTGAATCACCCGTCTCCACGGCCAGAAACTAACCCTTTCCTTCCGGGACAGTCTGTCTGGTTCCGGAAATACAGTCCGGGTGAAAAGTGGAGTCCGGGAGTTGTGAAATCGACCAGTGGTTCCCGCTTGGTAGAAGTGCAGTCTCCAGATGGTGCGAACATCCACCGGCGCCACGCCGACCAGCTCCGCCCCCGTGATTCGGGTGACAAAGCACCAGGGACTTCCGTGCCGCCCCTGGGACTCCAGGGTCCAGTCCAACCGGACGGCCCCACTACCGTGCTTCCGGAGATCCAGCGGCCAGGACTACCAGTGCGACGCCTGGGCCTGCAGAACCGACTCCTGGCCCCCGGTGACCACAACATCCGCCCCGTCCGGACCAGTGACGGCGCCTGGGCCCGCAGAAGCGACTCCTGGCCCCCGGTGACCACAACATCCGCCCCGTCGGAACCAGTGCCGGCGTCAGGCGGCGCCCCCGCTGCAGCTGGCAGTACACCACGAAGATCTTCGCGAACCCGGCGACCGCCATCTCGACTCGTCTATAAGGATAGAGGAGTGCAAGGAAGCGAATGACTCGGCAAATACGCAGCGCACAAGCCGGTGCGCTGCTGTTCTGTTTTCCTTTCTCTTGCCAATCTTTTCCCTCTCCCTCTGCCCATAAAAAGGCCTCCCAATTACGAATAAACGTTCTTTGGCTGGACCCATGCGTCTTC
>JAZHYW010029386.1:0-37457 GCA_037355805.1 Ixodes ricinus
TTCTCTACATGTTTGCCACCAAAGTTACCCTTTTTCAGCGATGCACCACATGCCGGAGGTTATTGTTTTAGAACTCCTCGTCTTCAGTGTTTTAGATGGCTCCACTTCAGCAATCACTTGGTCACCGTCCTTGAAATGCTTTCCTCTTGTTTGGCCACACTAAAAGCGTCTGTGCCATTTATCCAGCAGTGTCGTATACCTGGGACGTTGTCCCGAACAACGCTCCCAGATTGGAATAGACTAATCCTTGGGATTGCTTTCCCTTCAAATGAAAAAAAAACCGGATCGCTGCATGTGCTTGGCACCGACGGGCGGTGCCATTTTTGTTCGTCTCCCTAGCGGCGTTACGAGCAACTATAGCATGCAATGTTTATACTGTGCGGAAACTAGAGGAACGCACGCTCATGTTGATGCATGTTTTGCTCCGTTTCCTTTAATTTTGTGCCGATGATAAAACAAACTTTATGAACGCCCTGCGTACATACTGGATACTATTCAAACAAACCTAAATGTAGCTCCAAGGAAAAAAAAAAATTCATTTTTTATAGTGACATTAGTTATTTCAGCAACTAATATTGTGACAGATTGACTCGCAACAAGAGTGGATTTCGCATTGCAGGTGGTGAAATAGTTAAATGGCAATGAGTAGCACTTTATATGATATACACAGGCAGAACATTGCGTACAACAAGGCATGGGACTCAGTGATCGTACTAGAACTAGCAAAAACATGGATTGCCGGAGTTAGTCGGGGATGCAAAAACCCAGAACATAGCAATTCATTTGCCTCACTTGTTATTAGCACCACCTGGTGCTAACAGGGAATCAACTTGTATCTGTCTGAAGCACCTCTTGTCTGGTACATCCACTGCAGCAAACTCCAGGCTTTGCAAAATATGTTTGTTATAAACAGACTAGTAGCTTTACTTGAAATATGTTGCTTCTTTCAAATACTTTAATTATAATTGAGTTCTATTGTATAGACCTTTTCCGCTTACTCTCGCCCCCGACCGCCAAGTAGGCATATCCGGTATGGGCGACGAAAAAATATCAGAACGTTTCAACCTGCAAATAGTAAAAAAATAGAGGGGAGGCAAAACGAGAATGTGTGACGGTTACGTTTATGTCCTAAATGCCTTCTATTGGCGTGGCGACGGCAAAACAATGTTTTCGCCCATACTGGAAGTGACGACAATTCAAGATGGCGGCGCCCTTGCGGAAAGGTCTATAGTCTGTGCGAATAGTGGAGTTTGAATTCGAAGCGAATAGTGGTTTTGGTCCGAATATTTTCAGATTTCGAATATCGAATAGTTTTTCACAGCCTTCACTACCACTAAGGTAGCAATTTGGGCCAGTTGATTCACAATCACTTAAAAACGAACGGAAAAAGAAAAACAAAACCACACAGGACGAGGAAGTAGACAGTGCTCTCGTCATAGTCTACTTCCTTGTTCTCGTGTCTTTTAGGTGCTTTTCACTAGCATTGCATCAATGCTTAGACGAAAAACAGCTAAACCCTTGAGGTTGTTCACTTGTTCGTTTATAAGCTAAGTTTCTCTCTCTATCCCTATGAACTGTGACCTCAGAAGTCTGGTGACCTCGAGATGGTCAAGTAAGCAGCTGGGTTTGACATAAAACGAATCCTATAAAGATGGCCAACTATACCTAATTGAGTGAATTTACAAATTCTGCTATATAAAATATTATTTCTTTATTCTCAAGTTTAAAAAAAATGAATCGCGCAACGACATGAGCCAAGGGAGCATCTCTACCTGATCAGTGTACTTCTTGCATAACTGGTTAGTTTTGAAGACCTTTACTACGATGTAGATATACAGATTCACGAAAGTTTCCGTTTATTTTCAAACACAGCCGGCTTTGAGCGCACCATCCCGCTTTGGATGTATGCTTTTCTCCCCAGGCACGCAATTACGATATTCCTACTTTTTCCAAGTGTGCATCCCGGCGGGATTTCCCCATTGGAAGTGCGCTTCTTGCCGAGCACCGATGTAATGCCGGAGGAAGTAAACACACCGCGGAGCTCACTTTTCGGGTATTGCTTCTCACGCAGCGCACCCCGGTGCTTGTGCAGCGCAGTCTGCGGGCCTTACCCACAATAGCTGCCAGCGAATAGTGCAGTTCTTCTCGAAGCGACTCTCGAGATAGTGTATTATTCGGACTTACTATTCGAGATGTCGAATATTCGTACAACCCTACTGTTGTAACATGTTTGTTAAAAATTGGTGTTTGCTATAACAGAAGTTTGTTATAAGTGGGTGTTATAAAAAGAAGCATTGCATAGGCGGTTGTTTTGTTATAGTAACACAAGTTTGTAATGAAGGGAGTGTTTGTTAGAACATAAATTCGATTACAAGCATTGCTGCATAGTCCGTCTCAATGCACTGGATGCAGAGGCGTTTCTGCACACTGCACGCCCATTTTGGGCCTAACGCAGAGCACCGTGTAGAGAGTTCTGGTCAATGGGAGAGTGCGGGCAGAGCCATGAGGCCACCTGGAAAGCGCAGAAAGAAGGGAGACTTGCGCCGCGCTCTCTTGGCCAACCAGAGGCCGAAAATAATCCCCTAGCGGTGGTAGCGAGAAACAGTTTTGAGTCATGAGGTATATAATTTTAATAAGCGCGTAAGAGTTAAATGCTTAGTAACCCTTCACGGTTGAAAATAGGGTGCACGTGATGTTTCGGAACATGATCATGCAGAAAGATGTAAGCAGACGAATGTGCTACTCCAACTCTGTTTTTTGCTCCAGACAGAGTGACGACCGCTCGGACGGCAAATTCAGCCGGCTGTTGGCGCCTGAAGGCGTACGAGTTGTAATGGAAGTCGATTCCGCTAGTGGCGCTTTTATTGCGAACAGCGTTCTCTTTGGATCCTTCTACGCACTTTTCGCCTATGTATCTATCTATCTATCTATCTGGCTATCTAACCTCTTACGCTGCGGGTCGATAAATAAATAAAAAAGGCCGGCGCCGGCTGGAGATTCGAACCGTTGACCCTTTGATCAGCAGGCAGACGCGCTATACTACAGAGCTATGAAGGCAGTCATTCAACGCACTCTAAACACCTGTTTATATCTTTACCATCGCGCGCGTTCCATGCACGAGGGCTCCATTCCGCTCTCGTGAGGATGAGCACGGCCGCTAGCTCACCCTCTCCCCGCGCTCGGGAGAGGGTGATGTAAGCGGCCGTGCTCAGCCCTCACGAGAGCGGAATTGAGCCCTCGTGCATGGAACGCGCTGCACCGGTAGCTGTGACAGCGCTGTAAAGCGCGTCTATAGGTAAAGATATAAACAACCGTTTAGAGTACCGTTGGTTGAGACTAGACTGAGACGCCAGAAAGTCTGGTCGGTACCATTTTGAGTGTTTGTGCGTATGGCGCGTGCTTTGCTCGCCTTCCTAAGTGACACAAACGCACTGTGCTGGGCTGCGGAGATCGTGCGCAGGGCTGTGAAAGTGTCAACAAATTTAGAATCGCCTCAAGAGTGGAGCTGGCGTATCTAGAGTGTGCCGGCCACCTGACGAACGCGCATAACTCCGCACCGTTTGATGCTATTCGCATTAACGTAGATAATCATTCCCAAAGGATGGGTTCTGCTGATTTTTTCTACCATGATTTTGGATGACCGTGATTGAAACATCATGTGCACCACATTTTCAGTCAGTGAGAGTTACTCCGACGCACTTATTAAGTTTGTTTCTCGCGACCACCGCCAGGGTATTATTTCCGGCTTCTGGTTGGCCACATTTGAAGTTGTGAAGATGCCCTGGAACACGCCCAGCGCGCTTTCGGCCAATGGCGTCTCCTCATTTGACTCCTATACTTCCCAATGAATGGCCAAACTCTCTGTATACACAGCTCTGGGCCAATGTGAGTGCATCCATGCATTCTTAGTTTCTTCTGGCCTCATTCGTAGAGCAACTTAAGCTACGCCGTTCTCACCACAAGTATGGCCGCCAGGTAGCCCTGAAAGGCTCCCGCGAGGACGTCGCTCCAGTGGTGCTTGTAGTCCGAGATGCGGGACAGTGCCGTGTACCAGGCCAGGCACAAAAGCGCCATCTGGATGACGGCGCGGCCTGCACGAGCCAGGGTGCTCCGCCAGGGCATGCGAGCCTGCAGGTACAGCTGGAGCCAGAGAGAGTTTCACAGTGTGAACCAAGAATAACCGCCACATGGAAAGACCACTGTGACCAGCTGCTACACCGGAGTTTGTTCCATAGACCATTGCCTCCTCGTTCCAAAACCTGCAGCAGCATATAGACCAACACGCGGCCCTGACGTCACACAGCGGCGGTGGCGCTGTCGACGGCACTGCGCATGGGCAGACGCTTCACCTCACGCGATTTTGGTTTCTGCGCATGCGCAGTGCCCACACCTGGTGTGGGCAAACGCCGGCTTGTTTGTAAACAGCGTGTCGGTCTATACACCAAGCAACTGAGGTAGAAAAGACAAGAGCGCGCGGTGTCGTCGGAGCACCGAGCTCCGGTTGAAATGAATAGTGGGTAGACGTAAATCTAGCTGCCTTTGTCTCCACTGCACTCGTTGAACGTGTTAGGATTTTGTGTAAACCAGTATGCCGGGAAAAATAATAATAACAAATACACAACGGAGATTTTACGTTGGGGCCCGTAAATACTTTCATTTCCTCCCTTACCCCTACACACATTGCTCTTGCGCAAGCGTTAAACAAACCCTGGCACAATCCTTTCTAATCCTTTGAGGTTCCATTGTAGCCTAACCCAAAATTAAACAATGGTGGTCGGGCAGCAAAATCGGCCTGAAAATGGTCAGTTTCCTCCTTTTTTGTTACGGGAGGAATGTGGGTGAGGAAAGTGGGAGAGAGCTTCCTCCTTTCTTCTCACAAGGTGGCCAAATACTCTACTAGGGAATACGCATTGCTCCGCGAAAATCCAATGGCCTCAGGGCTGACAGCTTTCGCGTAGTTAGAACGGAGCATGGAATGCATTTGCCCAGTCGACGTATTTCACGATACTGGTCTTTTCGTTATTTCGTAAGCAGAAGACTAACTGCCCGGCAGGTTGCAAACGCGTGCGACGCCTGCGCGTCTTGCTCGTCACTCACCACGGTGTACAGCATGGTGAAGGCGGAGAACGAGGAATGCCCCGACATGAAGGAGAGCCGCATCTCCTTGCGCAAGTGGTCGCTGATGCTGGCCTTGCACTGGAAGTCCTCCACGTACGTGTGCGGGTCCTTGCACAGCTGCTCGAGGTTGGCCACCTGGCAGAGGTCGAAGAAGTGCGGGCGCAGCCGGCCGATGGTGTACTTGGCGATGTCAGTCACCAGCTGACTCGGAGGCCGCCCCGAACGCGAACACCCCCACCATGATGTAGAGCACCTGCAGCACGGGGGGCACCCTCCACCGCAGGAACGGGCGGCTGCTCGTGGCGATGGTCTCGGGGACCTGGGTGTAGCCTCGGACCATTTCCAGCACCACCATCTGCGAGGGAAACGACGGGTGAGATGGGGCTGGATAGTACTTCTGCTACTGAAGCGTTATAGAAGAGGGAAGCTCGTGCTAAAGAAGGGACAACTGAAGCTTCTCCCTGCTGTTGTCACTTTGTCAGTGACTGGAGTGTGTATACTCTGTTGTGGAAATTCCGACGGACGGCGTGCAACAAAAACATCCAAAGCTGCATTCGGTTTTAGAGCGCAGCTCTTAGGTGCCCGTTTCCAGCTTGAGCGGCATCGCCGTCGGCGTAACCGCACAGTGCATTATGGAACGGTGTCGAAATGTCATTGCGCCAAAACGTCACCGTGACGAAACATCGCGTGACGACGTGCGTTTCGCGCGTGAAAGAAGAAGGAGGAGGGGAGGAGGAGAGGGTATGGATGAAGAGGAGGGGCATACCTTCCTCTCCTCCTCCTCCTCCCCAAGAGCTGGGCTCTAAATCGGCGTTACAGGAAGTTGTAAACGACTTTCATTTTTTTGCAGCAGTGCTGCTATCGACGCATTAGGATATTTTCGTCTGCTTTCCAGCTTTTCAGTAAACAAAAAAATGAGCAGCCCTGTACTAAAAAAACAAACAAAAAACATGCATCTTTTTTTTTTAGGGAAGGGATGACACTGTGAATTTACTGCAGATGCTATCGTGTTTGCAGGGACACTGTTCTTGCTAGAGAAGCATGCGAGTACTTATATGAAGTAAATCTGATGCCCACAACACAGCAAAAATTTAAAATTAACAATTTGATTGTTAATTTAAAATTTAAAAAAAGAAAGGTTTTTGGGATATGTTAAAATACGTTCAAACATTTCCAAAGTTATATGGCACTTCGGAAAGCACCATGGAGGGTAGTTGATGATGATACTTTACGTACTTCTTGCAAGTGAAGTAGCTCCCCTCTGGAGTGGAGTTGTGGAACTCCTGTTGCTGCTGTATCGAGTAATAGTATCTAACAGTGGTCCCAAAACCAGCTGATCCATTATTTAGGTGCAGGCAGTTAGACATATGTGAATTGTATCAAACAAAACTACACACACTTGCAACCCAAATGAAGTACCTGTGTCTGTACTATGACTTTCTAACTGTGCCGCGGTACCTGAACTGCTAATAAAATATTTCCTTTGGGACATCCATGAACATCGGCTCGGAAATATCGTCATATACCGAGTCTCGGAGTCCGAGTCCCCGTTGAAAGGAAGAGTGACTGTCCATCAATCATATCGCCATTAATGTCCGGTCTGGCCACTGAGGTTTTGTTTTGGGCATTCCCTTTTTCAAACCTTATCACATGCCCCCATAAGCTTTATCAAAACAAACCAGTGTCACATACATCACAATCAACAGGACCATTTCGATAACACCCTGTAGGAATAACTTGCTGGGAGATAGTTGCTATAGACTAGAGTCAACAATTTACGTTGTGCACTGGCATGTAAGATAATCTTCTGTTTGTTTTTTTGACGTTTGCATTTAGAGCTGGCATGTGACTGTTGGTAACATAGTTGTGTCTGGTTGGAACTACCCGTTGCTGTCAGCAGCGCTAGCTAAGTTGTAGTTCAGCGTGAACGAGTGCATATCATTTAATCTCTGAACAACGCGAAGTTCCTTACCGTGATCACAGGGATGAACGTGCCAAACAGATACAGCATGTTGGACGTGACTGTCGATTGACGAAACGGGTACATCAAGGACTCGTCGTCGCAGAAGAAACCCCGCTTGAACGGCCTTCCGGCCGCAAAGAAGACCAAGACAGGTACGGCAACTGAAACATAATTTTGGCATTTTATTTTGACGTTCAGAAGCGCTCCATTTCTTAGTGGAGAGACACGCCCTAGCAGCTTGCGAGAAGTCGGCGTGTTTAGCAGACGAGAGGGCGGTGTGACAGCCGCGTCAATCGTAATGGTCCGTTATTTTTTACTTCGTCGAGCCTCTCTTTTTATTATTATTTTTTTTTTAACTCAGCTGGTTAGGAAATGTGCTTACCTGCAGCAAGGCAGACCACATGAAAAGCGACCGTAACCGCAAGGTTGTGTCGCGGAGCCATGACTTTCGTTTACTTGGAATAATCGGCAACCTCAAATTTCATGCACGACTGGGGGCGACCAGAAACGGGGAGGTGATTGATTTCATCTTATCGTTCGGCTCTACGTCAAATTTTATTGACGCTGGCACTTGCCCCTCTCAAAAGCAACCAGCGTCCATCACCGGATTGGATCGCCTCATTGCGGATTTTTTTTTCGACTTCGTATTAATAATAATTTTTTATTGTGCATTATGTTTATTACGTAATGTAGGTTGTAAAATTAGTTGGAAATGAAAAAGTTTTCAAGCGTAATCATACCGCAGATTTCATTTCCTTTTCTCAATAAATTTTGTCAGGTAATGTTATCGTTACCGATGACAGCGCTAACAAAACTATAACGGATAAACGTCGCATAACCGCTGAACATTTCTGCGTTCTGTCTGTCGAGTGGCGCACTACAGTTTTCGCTGCTCCGTGTGTGCTGTCCTGCGATGCTTGCTCTTTTTTGCTGTGCTCGCTGCCTCTTTGCCTGTTCGAGCGACTCGGAGACGTGATTGCTGGCCGCGGTCACCAATTTATACCGCCTTCGGCGTCACGCGGTTCTCCGCTCATTCCGGTCGCGGCGTAGGCCCGTAGGTGTTGAGCGCGGTCTCGGTGTCACCACACGCCTTCCGTCAAGTTCGGTCCGCCGAAGCTTCCGAGTCATTGGTATGCGAGACAGAACCCGCCTGGTTGTCCAGCGCCGTGTAGTCTCCTCCGCTGACGCACTCGATCGTGTGTTCTGTCGTCGCAGGAGTTCGACACGGTCACCGTTGAACCCCTGCACTGGTGGCAGGATGTCCCCGACGGCACCTTTGATCAAGGTGAGGACGATTGTGACGATGTGTCGCTCGCTTGCCGTGATTTGTTTTTTTGTTTTCGTGTACGCGGCCCGCGGTGCTGGAGGCAAGCGGCATCCGCTCGAGTTTCGGACGGCGCCGTCGCCGCGATTATAATGGGATTAGCTTGCCGATAATAAGCCCGCCTCGTCTAATCCGGGCTTATCTTTTTCCCCAGTGAGATACGAGCCTGGAATGGATGCCCAGCGAAGATGGACAAGTTTGCCGTTGATTTAGACCGGGTGCTCGATGAGTTTGAGCAGAGCGAAGGTATCGTTCGTGGGTTTTGATCTTTACTCTGTTGCCAAGTGTTCGTGATTCCCCCCTTGTACAGTATTTGAGAGTCTGTCGCGTGTTACCAAAGTGGTTAGGGCGACCGATAGATGGCTTTCGTTGTTGTTATACACACATTGGCGACATTACCTCTAGCTGTAGTGCCCTCTAAACACCGTGCAATTCGTCACCGTAAGCAAGCAGTAAACGAATGATTATGTGCAACATGTCTGTGACAGGTGGTATGACATCGCACACAAGACGTATGTCATATAGGTATACTTGTAATGAAGTCGGAGCAAGATACTGACATGTTTAATAGAGGCATTTCAAACTCTGGAAAGTGGGAACATAAGGGACACTCATGAGACATGAATCTCCAAACACAGCTAGCTGTGCTTGTCGATTTCTGTTTGTGATTGTCCTTTCTGTCTTCACTCTTCAGGGTTTTAAATGTCTGTATGCATTCTCATAGCCGATTTGCCCCACTGGTATTAGGAACCTCACTGTAGTTACAATTTCTGTCACTCAGCATGTCTTCAGTGGGCACTGAGCACCTAAGAGTCACTCTTGACGAATTTTTGCGCGTCACCCATTTCGTCAAGTGGGATGTCTGCCGTCCGCAAACTGCTGATGTCGTATCCTGTTCCAGCATCTCTGACGCCGGCCCCAGAACCGCAGGCGAGCCGCATTTCCCACAACGACCATGTTTACCTCAAGTGCCACAGCATCCTCCCAAACCACAATGGGGACCACTCGATGCCGCCGCCGACATCTCTGCCGACTGCAAGCGTCGCCGCGCCGCCCGAGGTGACAGTTCCGGCAGAGGCCCCACCAGATGTCACCAACGCTGCCCCGACCTGCCAGACCTATCCATGGAATGCAACGAGTCCCGCTCAGCTCGGCAGCGTGCCGAACGCGAGAGCGGACAAAAGTGTGCCTCCCGCGACGTCTTTTTCATCCAACGACAGCCACGGCGCGACGCCGGAGCAAGAACACGCCTCGGAGGCTTCGGAGCCGCTGATGCTGCTGGATTCCGTTGAACTGTCGTACGACGGCGGCAAGTCGTGGTCTTCGTCTGCCAACGGAGTGCCCCCCGATCCGCCCTCTATTAACTTACTCGACCTCGAACTACCCGCCAGTGCGCTTCCGACGGAAGGGAGCAAACTTGTCGGCGAGAGCACCATCAAAGGCCTGGCGGCACCACTAACCCCGTTACAAGGAAACAACTTTGAAGACACCAAGTCGGCCGCAGAACAGCGGTTCGACCGCCGTGCCCAAAGCGACGAGCGTCGGTGAAGAAAAGCAGACGACTCCCAACATTGGCGGCTCACCGGATCCGTCGAGAAAGGGAAGCGAAGAGTCTGACGTCGTCGCTGAAAATGGCCAAGTTTTTCCCTTTGATACAAAGGTCGCCACTACGGTTTTAGCAGACAAACCTTCCGTCTCTGAGGGCGACGCTCGTACCCAAGGAACACCTTGCCGAACCCGAAGATGAGGTCGGCGACGCTTGCACGAAAGAGACGGAGGAGCGCCAAGCCGCTGACGGTGAGTCTTGTCCTGCGGTCCGGGAGGACGATGGCGCCGTCACTGTTGCCAAGGTTACCGAACTGGATACCATTACCGACGCAGCGGAGGCGGTGGCTGTTCCGGGATCTGCACAGGTCTCGTCCTGTTCGCTTACGGGCGAAGCCACTCTGATCGCGGAGACGGCGTCTTTTGATGACAGTGCAATCAACTTTGAGCCGGGCGCCAACATCTCAGAGCAGGAACTCGATCAGCTGCTAGAGGAAGAGGCGGCAGAGGAGGAGGAGGACAGCTTCCTTCCCCCGCTGAGCGAGGAGGAGCAGCTGCTGGGGAAAGTGAAGCCCTTCTGGATCCCCGACGTGGACGCACCGGCCTGCATGCTGTGCGACGTCAAGTTTACGGTGCTCAAGCGGCGCCACCACTGCAGGGCCTGCGGGAAGGTGAGCGGTTGTAGCAACTTGCCTTTTGGAAGCAAACGGCTTTTGACCAGCGGGAAGTATTGAAACTAGGGCACAGTTTATGAACTTTTGTTTTCTAGATGTGACACACTCCTAATAATATGTCTTTGTTTTGTAGTAGTCATCTATAAGGCTGCTAGAGGCTCATAAAAAGTAATATTGAAACAAATGAACAGATGTGTGAGATGTGAGTTTGGCACGGTAATTTTCAGGCAGTGATGTGGAACAAATTTTGAGCATAAAAATTGGCTGCCTGCTCTCTCAAAGTTGTTTTTTACACTACGGTATGTGTAATTTGTATGTTTTCGAGATTATGTTTGACTTAATTTCGGAGAAAAGTCGGAAAAGTACACTTTTCATAGGTTATCCTTTCCCCAGAATTTTTCTAAGCTTCCCAGAACTTCTCTTCCGTCTTATACTGATCTAGGTATTTTCAAAAGATCCCATACTATTTGAGAAAATTCTGGCGGTGTGACCAGGTTCGTCACTTAAAATTGGCACCCGAAAACACATTCGCATAATGGATGACATACAAGTATAAATAAGTTATAATGTATAATGTTTGCTAAGAGCCAGTACAGGCTTCAACAGTGCTCATTTGATGGAATGTTGGGAGACATCTTTGGTATGTCATGTCGGATTTTCATTCGCTTTTCATTTTTCGTTGTTATTCTTGATTTGCCTTTTTTAATATTTAACATGCTTTGGCGCTTGACATTTAATAATAAAAGCTTTTCTTCCACATCTTACCCCAAGCTAGAGTAAGATTTGGGTCAGACGTTAAGTGCCCGGGTCTATTTGTTGACCTTGAATCATGTGTTGCTGATGGCCAACTTGTACCTTGTTATTGTGGGTCAAGGGCGGGGTTTAGAGAAGTGTTAGCCATGCCTTTGGCAAGTCATATTATTGAAGACCGGACTTCTCCAGAATAAAAAAAAAGCTGGCGAGGCGGTGTAACATTTTTTTCAGATTTATTTGCACAACCAGAATCCTGCTAATTTCTTCGTCCTTGAGCTCTGCTATGGTGCGGAGGCACTTTCTTATCTCTGTTCTAACTGCTCCACCATTACGGTCTTCGCTGTAGGAAATTGGGTAATGAGGATAATAAAGTGATTTCTTCTGTCCTTGGGGTTAATAGAGATCATTATTTATGAGGGGTTATGATTAACTGATCTGATTTATCAACTTTTTGTAAGAACATTGTGCGAGGTCAACTAACATGAGGGGGAAAAAGTGTGTTGACAAGGTAACACTGTTTTCGTTACATCTGTGTCACCAGCACCTCCATCCTGGAAGGTTTGTGATAATTTCCCGTGGCCAAAAGAATAAAATATAAAGCTGATTTCGAGGTCTCAGGACAGCTTGCCTTTGCACCATTCATGCTACTTGATGGCACGGCTATAACTCTGAAATTAATTTTCAAAGTTAATTTTATAGTATCCCAGGAATACTGACAAAATTTCATTGTAACAAGTGATCTCTTGCACCACTGATTGATTGCTATGAATCATTGAATCAAGCAATGGGAGAGAAAAAAATGGTTGCATAACATATTCTTCATTTGTAGCCACATGCTCAGAGCAGACAACTGCGGGTGACAAAATATGTCGGAGGAGTAGGTTGACTGATACGTGGCGTCTCCGTCCCTGATTTATGTTGAGTTTCTATTTTGATGACTTCTGGTAGGTTTTGGCAGGCCGTAACCCATAAGAAAACACCTGCTCAAAGTTTCAAAACGAATTGGGCAACACACAAATCCAGTTCTTGTGTCCTAAAAAGAAAAAAATATTTATACAAGCTTGATCATGCTGACAAAAACTGGCAAGTACAGAATGTGCAGTTGGCCTTTCAGGGAAGAAGAGGCGTCTGAATGGCACTGCCTACTGAAGATTAGCTCACATTTTCAACTCGCAGCGTGAAAATGCGCAGCGTGATGGGAGAAGCCATGAAGCGCGCGACCACCCCTTTGCGCGCCGCACAAACAAGTTTGCTTTTGTACGCTCCGACGACAGACCCTGTAAAGCTCAGTCGGCAAAGCACTTGGCTTACAATCTTGGGGTGGTGAGTTCAAATCCTGGCGGGGAACTGAAGTCCTTTTATATGATTCCATACCGGCGTAACGCTTTTCGGTGTCAGTTTTTGGTACAGCTGGCCGCTGCAGCCGGCTGTTAGAGCCATATGTTACAGCACCCCATGACAATAGACTGATAAAACACATTCAGTGTTGACAAAAAAGTGAAAGCCGTTTACAACTCCCTGTAACGCCGAATTAGAGCGCAGCTCTTGAGGAGTCGAGGAGGGAAGGGGTACGGAGGGGAGCAAGTGACCTTCCGGGGGGGGGAGGGGGGTCAGCGTGACGTCACTGATGACGTCATCAATGATGATGACGATGACGATCTGTGCGGATGCCGATGGCGTCATCAGTGGCGTCACTGATGACGTCATCAGGGATGATGACGATGACGATGTGGATGCCGATGACATCATCAGTGACGTCACTGATGACATCATCGGCATCCGCATCGTCATCGTCTATCCGCGCGTGACCTCCGGGGGTCACGTGACCAGGGAGTCACGCGCTGACCCAGAGTCACAGTCACTGACGGCGTCGCAGCGACGTCAGTCGCCATCATCGCGTGACTTCGAGTCACGTATCTAGCCACGTGACTGGGGGTCACGTGACCTCGAGGACCCACGTGACCTGGGGACCACGTGACCTGGGGACCACGTGACCTGGGGGTCGCGTGACCTCGGGGTCACGTGACCTCGGGGATCACGTGACCTGGGGGTCACGGTAGACCTGGGGGGTCACGTGACCTCGAGCGATTACGCCGACAGCGCGCGACGCCGCTCAAGCCGGGAAACGGCGCGCCTAAGAGCTGCGCTCTAAAAATATTGTCTTCAGTATCCTTTCAAACAGGCTCATTTTCTGTGCTCTGATGGGCCAAACCATTATGGCAGTGACCTGGTGCTCTGTAGCTTGAGCTTAGACTTGCGAAGTTTTAGTGCCGTATGAGGTGACTTTAGAACGGCGTTCTGTAGCCACTAATCTCCATTACGATGTGGTCTTCATGGAAGCACAGCTTTTCACTACTACATCTCTCTAGGCCATCTCGCCGACTGTCTCGTGGTCGCCCTTCCACGCAGGTGCTCTGTTCGTCGTGCTGCGGCCACAAGACTCAACTGCCGTGCCTGGAAAACCGGGAAGGTCGAGTGTGCCTGCCTTGCCTCACTGTGCTGCAGAGAAGTACGTCCCGCTCTCCCCCAAAATCCTCACCCAGGGTCCCATTTTGGTTCTTTCTTAGCTGCTGATTGGATGTGGCGTCGCAGCTTCCGCTGGGCACACTCGTCAACCAGTGAGACGTCATTGACCCGTTCGCGAGTCAACGATCGGGCAGTATCTCGGCGACGACATATCGCTAGTACGTGAATGGTGAGAGAGGTCTCGCGGCCTCCGATGCGCTTGTTCGGAGTGCTCCTTCGTCCACTGGTCAGCTCGTGTACTGCAGCTGAACTACTTAAGATTTGGAAAGGAAGCACGGGTCATCAATCGCTTCGAAACATGAAATAGCAAGCAATCACAACTACAGTCTGTGTCTGATATCACCTTGTCGCGACACTCGGTCTGCAGCAGACGATCTACTTCTTAGCAGACAAACCCTGTTCTCCGCTCGCGTTAGCACATGAACCATCTGCAGACGATAACTTAGCTCGCTCCGCAAGAGGCAGACTAGCTTTCGCTCTCGCGGCAACCGAAATCGGAACCCCCGACGGGTTCACCTGCCCTCTCCAGGCCAACACGAGACCACAATGTGACTGGTGTTGACCGGAAAAATGGCAATGACCCGAGCGCGTGTCATGCTTGCAGTGGCGGCGGTGGAGCGGCTAGGTGGCCCCAGTCCTGGCAACCCGCACGAGTACTGCACGAGGGGCCACCCCTGTTGCAGACGGAGGCCGCGCCACCTCTCACGGTTCTCGTACCAGTTCTGCGGAGGGGCCGCGCCCCGACGGCGAGCGCCCAAACAGGTGAGCTCCCCGGGTGGTGTCGTCGGTCGAGCGCGTCATCGGAGCACGTGGAGCGGAGCGAAGGCTCGTGCCGCAGAACCCGGGATCTGGTGCGTGATCGTCGCCATTGTGCGGTCTCGTAACTGCTGTGCGACACATTGAATGGCGGTGTTCGTTCTGCGCGGCAAGATTATGTCCCCCCTCTCTTCCTGCAACATTGCTGCAGTATTTCAAAATCTTAACGCAGGTTTATACTTCTCACCGTGCAGAAACGTTCACCACGTCCAGTTCGCTTTTTGTCGTATCCGTCAGAGGCGGCGAGCGTTCCGTGAATAGTGCGTTTCGCGATGCGTGCCAAGGACTTGGTGTATGCACAACTGTGGAGTTGGTGTAATTTGACCGAGAGAGTATCCAGCGCAGTCGTTAATTTTGCGAGACTAATGCTCTCGCATTATATAGATGCGAGATAGCGTATCTACGTCGGTGTGACGTGGCTGGTTCGTAACATTGGTGTAGTAGTTTGTTGATATTCTTTTACACAGAGGTATTGAATTTCCAAACTCGCAGATAACTTAGTTCTGGAACATGATTGTTTTCCAGCATCCGGTAGCGTCGGGCTTAGTCGGAGGTTACTCCATTCATGACCGTCCCAGGAGTGTAGAGTGCCGAAACGAATGTCGTTTGTAGGTGATGTTCTCGGACGGCATACGGCCCGGAGGCGACCTCTCCGAAGACTTGGACGGATCCCCTTCTCCCCTGGCGACCCACCGGGAGCGACTCTCCCCGAGACGAACTCTCCCAACGAGCAGGTGCTCCAAGAACGTCGCCTTGTGCTCTCGGATGCCGAGGGACCCCTGCCGCCCATTGCGCTCACCGGTGGGTTTTCGTGTTCTCGGAGGGCGCAGAAACAAACTCGGACTCGTAAACAAATTTCCGTAGTTTTGCAGTTTTTCTTCTTTTTTTTTGCGGGAGTGATGTGTTTGGTTGTTAGCTCTCCGGCTTGGAGACGAGAAACATCTGACTCGTAAATTTCCGTAGTTTGCAATTTTTTTTGGTTCTTCTGCGGGAGAGATCTGTTCTGTGCAGCTCTCGAGTACACGCTCGCTGGATTGAATCCTAGTCAGGGTTGTATGGGCAACGAGCTCGTGCGCATTTGAGATAGCACTTCATGGTTCCACCGGTTGGAGGCGCGAGGCTTCTTCGCTTGCTATTGGCCGACAGTGGTCCTGGTTTCGGAACATGCTCCTCCCATCGCCAGAGATGACCTTGGTGTGTTGTGATCTTTGATTGCTTTTTTAATATGGAAATCGGCCGCGTATTGTCATGATTGAGGGATTTCTAGGACGCTTAAAGGCAGTAAAGTGAGTTATCGCCATATTTAGGCAATCTTGGAAGCCTCCTCAGGGCACCCTTAAGAGCTTAATAAAAGGCATCGCCGAATGAGATTATCTTGCCTGCCTTATATGATGACTAGCGAGCATGCTGACTCTGAGCGTTGTCACCTCTACCTTGTAGGTGGTCAAGCAAAGCTCAAGTTGGAAGGCGAGGCAGATTTGCTGGCGCTGTTTGAAGGTAAGCCTTTAAAGTGCATACGCCGTAGCCTGTTTCCAGACTTTACGAGTTCCGCTTTTACTTTCTTTTGTACAGATGAGTCGGCAGATCCAGTGGCCTTCGCTCTCACCAGGAATCTGCACGTGCTCGTAAAGATTGTGAAGCGTGAGTGTTGACCAGCTCTTGTTACAGCGCTCAGATAGTCAAACACGAATTCGAGTAAAATACGGCGAAATAACGGCCACAATGCTGAAGCTTCAGTTCTCTTTTTTTGTCTCGGATTGGATCGAGAACGTCCTCATAGGAAGTGCCACTAGCGTACTTGAGCACAATGACCTACTATATCATGTTGATTAGGTAGTATACCAGGAATATTTGTAGTGGCAATCGTTTACACCTAATGGAGCCGTGTGTCTTATTTCTTAAACAGAAATGCTGTTCATAAGATAGAAATTCATGGATGAAAACGAACGAAAAGCTCGGCATGCTGCGGCTCAGCGTCTACGCAGACAAGCACCACCAGAGCTTCGCCCAATCAACATCAATCGCCACGTGGAGACGCGGTCAATTAATTTTTTTGAAAGTCACTCAAAATGCAACACGCACGTCATTGAATGCCGAACGTTGCGAATGCACGACAAAGCAAGTATAGCATTTTTCTTCGAAGCTCCAAATTTACACAAAGTGCGGCTCAAGAAGCTTGTAGGGCCACAGACATTTTAGAAAGATTTTGGATGCAACATCTCGTCTTGTGTTTCTTGGGCATTATGGCTGAAAATCGGCAGACCACGTGCTGAATAACGCTGTCCGTGGGTGAAAGCCGGTATGTATTTGCAAATTTGCGACGCTCGTCCAAAGGGGTTGCACTGGCATGTTCAGAGGACAGGCATTGTTAGAAAGTCGTTCCAGTGTAGTGACTAATTTGCTTCCTCACGGTGGCTCTCCTTGAACTGGTTCTTCCGTAGCTTCCGTCGCAATCTCCGTGGGTTACTCGTGCTGGTCTCTAGCACAACTTAGTTTAGCAGACTTTATGGCTGACGTGCTTATTTTACATGCGGCAGCTTTTCTGGGCGGACTTTGCACACTTTTGCACCTGTGGCTCGGTTTGTAACCGATGGAGCAGATGGCACGCATCTGTTACATGCCTACTTCAATTAGTGTATACAGGGGGTAGTAAGGCCAACAAATCTACATGGTATATTTAGCTTCTGAACAGCAAATGCAGTTACCAAGGGTCTTAATATGTCTATAGACATGTTATGTTTATATTGATATAGTAAAAGAGCAACATTTGAATTGCAGTAATGCTAAAACAAAAGTTGTTTGTTGGTCACGGGAAGTAGACAGATCAGAAATTATGTGGATTTGTTTTAAGTGTGATAGGAGACTTCATGAACATTGGCAAAAGTATGGTAGAATTTCCACAGCCTAAGCGGTTTAATAAAGAAATGTTTACGCAGTACAAGACGATGCAAAACACCGTCGCATTTCAGCGACATTAACCTGCGCAACAATTTCAGCAACAATATATTTTTTTTGTTTTTTAGAGGAATGTTGCGTGAAACGGGAGTGCTGGTGCCTGAGCAGCCGCGGACTGGCGGCGGTCGGCCAGGACGAGGTTGTCCTGCTCCTGGAGCGCCTGCCCGGCGAGGTCCGCCTGCCGCGGGACGCCCTGCGCCTCTTCAGCACGCTGCACGGCACCGCCCTCGCGAGGGGCGCTCCGCTGGGCCCTCTGGGGCCGCTGCCGTTCCCAGAGGGCATTCTAGGCAGCGGGGACCACGGCGGCTTCCTATTGGTCAGCCCCGGGCCCCAGTGCGTGAGGGGCTGCCCCTGCCACGCCCCCCGTGGCTCTGTGCCCTGCTGCTGCAGCGCTGGGAGCTGCCCTGGGCCAGGCTGCTGCCCCTGCGGCTGCTGCTACGGCTGGGCAGCGAGTTCCAGAGTGAGTGCGAAGGGGCTCGCTTCTTCGGCGCTGTGTCTGAAAGGTCCACGGAGCACTGTTTTCGCTGACTGAAAGTTCGCCCAAGAGCGGCTTTTCCCTCTCTTCCCCCGTGGCTTTGACCGCACTGCGTGCAACTAGTGAGATAGAGTATGAGTAAGCTGTTTTTTGTTTTTTTTAACACAGAAAGTCTTTATGGGAATGTGTGAAGTTCGAGTGTGACCAATAAGCATTACACGCGGACCAAGGCAACATGAATGACGCATAGCCCGAAGCTGATAATGCATAAGTATTCGAAGCATGTGGAAGCCATAATTAGTTGTAACAATTCACACAGTCAAAACCAGAGATTCACCGAGGAGAGCTGCGGGAATCGAACCCTCGACCATGGTATTTGCAGTCCAGCGTTCCTGCTCAATGCCACATGTAGACGTAACGAGAGCGCAAGCAACCGAGACTAACCGCGACTTGCTGCCGACGGTCACCTGCAGTAGCATGCGACTGTTTGCGGCGAGTGGTACTTAGTCACGCAAGGGACTATCGACAACAAGCCATACTTGGTCCAGGGTGGTTTGTTGGCGACAGTTGGTGGTAAGTTGGACGTAATCCAGCATGCCTGGTCCACAGGCAATTGTCGTTGGTCGTTCATACTCAGTTCATCGTACTCGGTTCGCGGGCGATCATCGGTGGGAGCCTTACTTGCTCCAACGTAATTGTACTGGAAATCCAATTACAGCCGACGCCACAATCCGGTTGAAGTGAATTGTAATGGGTTTTCTTTTTGGGGGGGGGGGGGGGTTGCTATCGGCGCCCTTGCTGTGCGCAATTGGTTTAATCTACGATGGCAAACGTGTGAAGGTGACGTGCGTCGTGACAATGCACTTTTGGCACCGGTTGATTGGCTCCATCAAACTTTAGCTTCTGCCGCGGTTGAACTTGAAGTGAAACGAAGTATAGACCTCAGCCGACTGTCGGCAGCGCAGCCGACCTTTGTCGTGGGCAGTTAGTTACAGAAGGAGCGTAGCTTCCCACATGGACTCACAACATCACGGGGTGAATTGTAAATTGTACCAAGGTGGCGTACGACGTCTGAACTTCAGACAAAAGTCATTTGATAGAGAGTAAAAGAAGCAATAAACCTCCTCCTCTCGCAATTACTTGAGTTACAACAATCCTCACAATCAAAGAGCACTAAGAATTTAAGGCCTTACACAGACCAACCTGAGAAGCAGAACCTATGGAAAACTTCTCGTTGGAACATGCTCGTGACGCTCCACTCCTGAAGTAATTTATGCTCGTCTCGGATAATTGACATGAACCCGGACATCGCAAGAGTGTCACGTGTGCTGAGCACCCGAAATCACCCAAAGCTCCATGAAACCAAGCATTGCAAATCACTAGTGCAGGCATAATTGACGCACAACAGGTTCTGTTCTTTCGTGGGTTTATCAGGACAATCGAGGGCAAGTTTAATATTTTGTTTTAATTGCCATTTTTAAAGATCCAGTCATCCATTATTGGATGGCTGCGTACCAGACACTTCCTATTGTGCCGATTATTTTCCACGGGTCTGCAGTCTTTCACGTGGCATTAATGCAGCGATGCCGGCGATTCAACGGAGACAAATCGGCGTTTCTCGAGATTGAAAAGTTTTGAGAACTCCTGGTTTAGAGAATCACGCTTGTGGCTTAGTCTTTGCTCGCACATAAAGTGAAACAAGTTGCAGTGCTCCGAAGGACACTTCTTGTTTGTAAAGGTTAGAACAGGAATCTGTTTTTGTTTACACTTACCTTTTTTTTTTGCTGCTGTTTTTCTCTCAGAAAGTGCACTTATACGAGGGTTGAGGGTGAGAACTGCCCCTTTTGCACCCCCTGCCCACACCCATGAGTGTATGCAATCTTTTACGGAAAAATGTTCACATCCTGCTTTTCTCTCCAATCTCCTCCTACTTACTTCTTCACTTTTTGTAAAAAGACAATATTACTCTTTTTTTTTATTATTTTCGAACTTGGTTATTTCCTTGTAAATTATTTTCCCTGTATCATCGTGTTTTCTGTGGCTCTGTCTGTTACCACTCTTCGCAGCAATGTATGTAGGCAAATGGACCAATTTGATTTGTTTGTTGTTGATTGTTTGGTGCAGCCTACCCGTGCCCCCTTAGTGAGCGTTCGTGGCCGTCCGCCTGTGTACACCGAAGTTGGCCACACCATCATGAATGTCCTGCTGGTAAGTGACTCCACTTGCTGTTGCTGGACCAAGGGGTGGGGGGGTGGTGTCTTGCACAGTGATGTCTAGATTAATATGGATACCGCACTACATGAACACCTTTCGGGGAAAATACGGTTAAATACATGCATTTCTGTCTCATTACTACGAACAACTTGCATTATGGACAATTTTTTTTATGGAAATGGAGGTGTTCATGGTAACGAGAGCAGGACTATATGGACGCCGATGTAGCCTAAAAACATGAGAGCTACTCTTTCTTGGGCTGTCTGTTGGCTATGCTTGGCCCACCTCTGTCTGCGTATATACCACTGTTCCCAAAGGTTTTATTCAGCTTTCCCACATCATAGACATAAAATTGTTAAGGCAATGTTTGAAGTGACTGTTCTTAAAAAAATACACGCATAGCACGTTGCCAAGCTTTCAAAAGCCTGGTTTGACACGGTCAAAGCATAATTTAAAGGAGCTTTAGGTTCGTAAATTGGAGCTCTCGGCGTCAAAGTGTTGAGTGCGTGCTGATGACAAGCTTCCGCAGTTCTTTTGCAACATGGATTCCACACCGTCAAGATTGCCTGTCTTGGCAGCCTATCAATGTGAGCTTGTTCTGAGCATGCGCTCTAAACAGCACCCCAAATATGGCATCCAGTGAATACCCCCCATATATCCAGACATTGTTTGAGGCTCGGCGCTTCGGAGAGCGTCACACCTTCCATAAATGTCTGCGGCCTTTCTAGTTTCGTTAAGCGCTTCTCCGATCATCCGATGCCCACCGTTTCGGGTTCCAGGACTTCCGCAACTTCCAGTACATGCTGCTCTGCCTCCCGGGGCTCGTAGTCCACGTAGAAGGCAACCGGATGACCGTGCGGGTGCCGCGGAACCGCTATGACGCCCTGGCGCGCCAACTGGAAGGCAACGGCACGTCTTGGCGCTGGCGGCCAACCTGAGCCCCCAGGCGGATGGCCACCTGGTCTGTGTCCAGGCGGATGAGGGCAGCTACCATACCAAGGCTCTTCAGGTGGGTTTCTTTCGAGCCAGTGCAAAGCGCAAGTTCGTTCGCTTCTTGTTCACGGGTTGCGACAATGTCAGGACGCTGAGCCCTTATTGGGCGATTGTAAAACATATAGTGGGTAGACCTCGAGTAGGGATGGGCGGAATATTCGGCTATTACGAATAGCCAATCGAATTCTGTTCTATTCGCTTTAAATCGAATTTAAGTATTCGACAAAATCGAATTATTCGACAAAATCGAATTATTCAACCTTTCTAAATAGTCAAACCCGACTATATCGAGCCAATTTACATAGAATTATTCCTTATATCGAACAATTTTTGTGCACAGTAGTGTTACAGTGATAATATATTGCAAAAACTATGGTTGCATCGAACAAAAATAGCACCCGCTACTGATATATCGAACTGCCAAGGGCGCCGTTTTGCTCAGCAAGCTCGGCTTTCCCCCAACGCGAGCGGCCGCATCGGGGAAAGCCAGCTTGCAAAACACGCTGGCTTTTTTTTTTTTTTTTTTTTTTTTTCGGGCAGTTGCGTTGATTGTTTGGAAGAAAAAGAAAACATATCTTTAGCGGAGAGAGGGTGCTCCCTCTCGCGCTCTGTCCCCAAAGAGAATTTTTTTTTCCCGGGTGGTTGACGCGGCCGCCCGGAAGAAAAAAAAGACAGCTTGCTCTGGTAGCTCGCTTTCCCCAACACAATTGAGCCGACAGTCGTAGGGGAAAGCCAACTTGCAGAGCAAAAGCGGCGCTCTGCAGGAGAAAGTGCTACTGCTCGGACGCGCTACCGAGCAGTAGCAGCGGCCTCAGCATTTTGGAGTCCGTCGATAGCGTAGAAAAATATCGTTATCAGCGGATGCAATGAAGAAAAGCAGCAGAAGATGCAAGACTACTTCATTGTGTAATATTTCAGCAGAAAGCGAATTTTTGAGAGTCAAATTCATTAAAAGCGCGTCCTGGGACCAGGCATTCAGAAGGCGTGTCCCGGCGTTCTTAGTTTGTTGGCGACTCTAAAACGGACCGTGAAATATTGCTTTCATTTGGGATGACGAGCCGTTGGAATAGTTTCTTTACGTTCACTTCATGAAGCATGGAGCTGATGCCGGTCTTTGTTTGTGCATGCGAAGTTTCGAAGGAAAGAAAACATTTTGGGCCACGGCGTTTATTAGAATGCTCCCGAGGCGGAACACCGGCCTGTGGGAGACCCTGGTTATGGGTTCGAACCTAGGCCGAGAGAACCCGCAGTCCGACGGAGGCTTGCTGCGGAGGAGCCGCCGTGGAAACCGAGATTTCGGTTACGTGTCGAAAGCTCCCCAGGCGGTCGAAATGAAACCCCAGTTCTTCACTGAGGCAGGCCAGATGCCTCTCGTTGGTTCGGTGCTTTCGACGACTTTATAAACAACAGTTTCTCGTAGATGGTATGTACATTTCATCTCGCAAGTGTCGCAAAACCTTGGCTTTGGTGAAGTGCAGTTCCGAGGCCACCTCACAGATGGCGCCAGCATGCCATCGCGTTCGCTCGTCAAAAGAGATTGCGAGAACTCTGTCGTAAGCGGTGGCAAGTGCGTGAGCGAGCCTTTATGGCTGCTCTATTGGTCAGCGAAATTAGCCGAACTCTGCCCGGAAATCACCTGATATCACCTAAGAATCGTCCGAAATCACCCTGGATTTTGTCGGTCTGAACTGCAGCCTGTGGGTATAGAAGGGTGGGGTTCGATTTCAGGCAGCACCTGGCAGTGGCCCGTGCCAGTGCACGGGTGCCAGTTTCGTGGTGTTCAGCGGAGCGCTGAAGGGGCCCCGGTGAAGCCAAGTGCAGCGTGGTGGAGGACGGCCTCTTGGTCCAACTGTCGCCCACCGCCATGGCGGCGCTGAGGGCGGCGCTGCGCGCATGCGGGACTGGGAGCTCCAGGTGACGGGCAGCAGTGCGGCCGAGGACTCCACCGCTGTTGCCGTCTGGGTGGACGACGACCGGCGCATCAATGTCGGGTGAGATTCTCTCGATCGTTGTTTCGGCCAAAGAAAGTTTGTTCTCGGATATTTTTGCGAAACAACATTGCCACCTAGCTGCAGGTTGCTCACGTGGCGTTGCAATTTTCGAAAGGTTACAGTTTTTTGCTCTCAAGTACCTTACATTAGGGACATTGCAGCAGCTCTTATGTACAAAATGTCCCCCCAAAAAATTTACATTTTGTTTTTAATTGGAAAAATAAATCACATTTTTTGAATGCTTGGTTTCCTTCTAAATGCGGTGCTAGCAGTCCAAATTGGATGCTAAAGTGTCGGAATGAGCTGTTATTTTATTCAAAAGTTGTAACAATTTTTGAAATCTTTAATAATAAAATGGTGGCCGACGGTACCCAGGAATAGATGGGACCAAACGGAGTAAACTGCCGGAAAAAAAAACACTCTCCCGTGAAAAGTTTCAGAAAATCTCTATAACTTTTAATCAGGTGGTGGCGAGTTTTGAAACTTTAGCACCTGGTCTGGGCCACTAGCGCGACATTTCATCAGAGACTGAGCGTTTGGCGACACATACTTTATTTTTGCAGTGAAGAAAAAAAACCTGTAAATATTTTTGGGGAAGATAAGCTGTACACTGCATGACACAGCACAATCGAGCAGTCGACAGTTTCCTGCTTCGCTGTGTAGAACTACAAAGTTGCCATCAAAATATGCTATTGTAAAATCGCGAGAGATGGCCCACTCTAAAATCGAGAGAAAATTGGGTGAAAATAACGAATGGGCTCGCTTCGGTGTGCAGTCGAGGAAAGTTTAAAAAATGCTATTTTTAGATCATCTGTTTCTGTCAAAGTTGTTATCGCGGCGAGGGCAATGAAACAAAGATGACTGTACCTCCCAGTCAGCAATGTTCGCTTATATCCCGCCATGGCTAACTATACTCGCTTTTCACCTCAAGAACCGCACTGAAGAAAGTCTGGCTGCTTACGGTGCATTACTAATTTCCCCCTTTGTCTAGAGAATGAAGATATATGTAGGTGCATTTTACACTAGATGCATGTCACTTTATTAAGATGTACACATTTCAAACGTCAAATGTATCGCTTCTTCCTTGATAACCAAATCTTGTAAGAGCTATCTCATGCGGCGTATGGACTCTGCGCAAAACTTTCTTTCTCCTTGAGGTGTAAACGAGTATAGATGCATTTACGTCAAGGTCATCATTAATCCGAACACTATGATTACTAGGAGTGGGCTATCTTTCGGAATTTAAAAGAAAATTGCAAAACGCCCAAAATAGGGGTGGTTACCTTTCGGGTGCGGGGCATCTCAGGATTTTACGGTAGTGTGATAAAAATGCTCATTAGGGACATCAGTATATGCAGTAAAGCTTAGTGCTTAACAATACTCCGTTTGAGTTGAGTGAAAAAAAAAAAAAAAAGCGAACTGCGTGTTCGTTTTTGTGTTAGACTGTGTTAGAGTGCGTAGTACCTTTTAAGCAGTGCCTTCCAAGACATTGTGAGGCCCTGTAAGGTACTTCTTAAAGTACCTTACAAGGCATTGCAATGTCTTCTAATGGAACGTAAGGTCCCTTACGAGACGTTGAGGGTTCGATCTATCTCGGCCTGCACCGTAAGTTTGGCATAAGTGCAGCGCTTCGAAATAGGTGACAGTGCACGAGTTCCGTGTCATCTATCGTGCGCATGTTTTTCTGCGCTTGCTCCGACGCGTGTACGAACACGTCTCTCGACTCAGGGTGCAGAGCTGCGTGGACGGACGCAGCCTGGAGGGGGTGCCGAGTGTGCGCCTACGTTCTCCCACGGACCACTGCTCGAAGGGACTGCTGGTGCGGTGGACGGAGCTCTTCCTTCTCTGCTCGGACAGCCCAAGCTGGGGAGGGTGCGTGACACACCCCTACACCCCTTTCTTTGGTTCGACTTTGCGTGTATCCAAGTATCGCTCTCTGCTAGCTAGTGCCTAAACACGGGTTCTCAAGAAACTAGGTTCCTAGGAGCCTAGGGGATTCCAAGTTTCCTTGTCTGTATCTGCTCTTAAGTAAAGGGACTTTCCTGTATAAAGGCTATTCTTATAAGATCTGAGGTACCCATTGATGCCTAGCTATGTGCAAAACACTCTTTTAGGATGTGCATTATTGTTTACTAGGTTTCTAGGCTTCTGCACTGCTTTATTGCTTCAATGCCAATACAGAGAAGGGTTCCTTGGCTATTAATCATACTTTTGGTTTATAGGCTAAATGGCACAAGCTACTGCCCGTTATTAACAGTACAGCCATTGACATCCATCTATCCATCCATCCATCCATCCAGCCAGCCATCTAGAGACGCAGGCATTCCTCAGGATCGAACGGTTTGAGAACCTCTGGCCTAGGGACATAGCAAGCCAAAAGAACTGCAGTTCCATCGATTGGAGCGGCTGCCTTTCTGTGGGGTCAAAAGTGAAAACAATCTTAACTGATACAACCTCTTAGCTCGTTAGCTCGCTGCACTACGAATCTTGAGACCGTGGGGAGACGTCCATGCTAACGAGAGGCAGATTTTGTGGCTCAGTTAGTGTCGTAGGTATGCTTGTAAGACGCAGTAAGATGGAGAAGTAAGCTATGGTCGGTGAAAGGTTAAGAGTTTGGGAGAAGCTCTTCTCACCTCATTCCACTTTTGCAGAGCGAACGCCCGAGAGGAGGCAACCTCCATACCAGCATTTGCTCTATTGAAGTGCAAAGAGGAGAGAGGAGCTTCTCCCAAACTCTTAACTTTTCACTGACTATAGTGGATACATTACAATAATTACTCAAAGCACCAGGGATCAATGACTAGAAGGAAGTGCACCTTGTTCTTTGGCGTAATCACACTAGAAATTGTTTCCTTTTTTCTTATTGTATAAATTTAAGGAATTATGGAATTGCTCTTGAGACTTCTAAAGCAGCCACCAGACCAGACGTGCCAATCGAGCCTCTAATGTCGCCATCTGCTGACAGGTGCGAAGACCCGCAGCACGCAGCCGAAAGCCTGGCCCGCAGTTTCTGCAATGCCCTGCTGCCCCACCTCCCGCTGCTGCAGCCCCTGTCCCCGCTGGGGCTGCGAGCCCAGCTGGGGTCAGACCGGGTGGGCTACGAGGCTGAGGCCCGCGGAAGCCCCTGCCCGCCGTCTGTCAGGAGCCCCTCGACAGCGCGCTGGTGCCGCTTCCAGCAACGCCCGAGAGTCCCTCGACCTCGAGATGGTCTTCCACATCCTGTACCAGTGAGGGCCTGTTTCCCCACCCAATGTGACAAGCGACTGCTTGTGGACAGTGTCTGTTAGCACAATGTACGTCGTCTGCTACATTGCGTACGGCGTCTGCTACGCTGTGTACGGCGTTTGCTTTGCCACATATGGCATCTGCTATGCAGTGCGCGGCATCAGCTACGCCGTCTGCTACTCAAGTGTGCACCGTCCAACATCCTACAGGGTATGGAGACTGCTCAGCACGATTCGTCCGTTATGACGTATAGCATCTGCTACCCGGGAGTGGCGTCTGCTACGCTGGTTTCGCTTTTGGAACACTGTGATGCAAGCTATTGCACCAGAGTGTATAAAGCATCCAGTGTGTGGTTTGGCGCGTGCTGGTGCACATGAGTGACGTCTGCTGATGGTGTAGCTGCGCTCAGCGAGTGTCTGCATGCCGGTTGGACTCGGGTGACATGATGCAGAAATGTGTGCAATCCAGGAAAGTGCAATTGGACAGACAGTTGGAACAGAGTTTGTGGTGTCGGCACGTAGAGCCGCTTTGGTGGTTTTGGTTCCGGAACAATGACTGGTTGGAATGCTTGATGGTATGCTGGCTGACGAAATATATTATTGCGGTGCTCCCGGCACTGTGTTTGAGGTGGGTGATGCGGCGTGTATTTTTGTTGTGGAATGTACAGACATGGTTGCTGGCAACGGATAACTTTTCAAATAGATCGCTTTCCTTGCCCTTTGGTTGTGGGTGAAAGGAGCTGTCTACGTTCGTACCTTAAACAGCATCTTTTTTGTATCTTTTGTCTATGTACAGGAAGCTTAGATAGGAAATAATTTTGGCACTAAGGGTAATCCGCTATCGGAAAGAACCAATATTGATGTTGATAATGGTTTGAGGGGCTGGGTTCCAGTGCTATGCTGTTGTAGCCGTTTAGGACTGTATATGCTTTGTTTTTTCAAACGTGCACTTTAGTCTAGAACGCAAGGGTTTTCACAGTGCCTTTGTTTCGAACGAACTTAAAAAGAGAGCCCACGTTTCTGAACGCAGCTTCGTTTTCTGAGGCAGTCATTTCCGGCACACCGTGTGTTGCTTGCCCGAAATAAACGAAAGAACTGCGAGGTTGAAGTCTTAGGCCTGACCGACGTAATAATTAATTGTCACTTTTTCACAAAAGTCGTTGACAACCCGGAAAGGGTATCCACAGTGTTTGTACGATTTGCACGTCGGTCCGGAAGAATCGTGTTTTGTGTACCTGGACAACTTGCTCTGCGGACAGTCGTGTGGCTGACTTGAGTCACGCAATAAACCTGTTGCTTTTACGAATCACCTGCTGTCTACTGTGTTTGCGAGTGCTACTGTGATGGCAGTGATGAAAACGACGAAGGGCCTCTTTCGAATGGTTGGCCTTACTGGAAACTGGAGACCCAAAAAACGTCCACTTCCTACAAAACAAAAAAACACGAAATATAGAGAGAAAAATGCCTCAATTGCAGAACATTTATTATACAGTTAATAAAATTAACTGATTTATCTGAATTTATAAAAACAAGTAGTTCTTACTTCCTGCGTTGTAAATCGGTACGACAGCCATGATCGCAGAAAAACGTACGGTGAAAACGAAACCTCAAAAGGGCGCGCGTGCGCTCGTAGCGCCACTAAACTGAAGTGGATGTTTCGTGCGTTCACACTTTTTCCGTGTTTTCAACGTCGGGCAGTCGGGCTGTTCGTCTCCGCTGCTTCTTTTTTGTAATTAGCTCAGTGGAAGCACAGCTGCACAGCGCCAGAAACTGCAAAAACCAAACGCCAAAGAGCTGTGCATACTCTTCTATGCTCATGCATGCAACGAGCACCGCAGAGCGTACAGGAGGAGGCTAACTGCGTACTGCGTCGAGTTTGGCTGCCGCCGATGTCACTCGAACGCGGAGACATTCCTCGAAAATAAGGGACCCTCCGCGCTGCCATGAAGGGAAAAGGCAAAGGATCTGGCTCGGAAGAGTGCCTGCTCCAGTTCCCAGACGTGAGCCCGTTGGATCACTCTGCAGGAGTGTCCCCGGTACGCGGCCATAGCCGCAGGGCGAACTCGGCGATCGTACTGGAGGACCTCGAGCCGCTTCAACCCTGGAGCTCGAAACCTCTCTTGGTGTCGGTGTGCGAGCGGAGGCGACGACCGACGCACGAAACACAGTTGCTGGTCTCCTGGCAAGAGAAGTGAAGCTTCTCTAGGGACCCCGTCCACACTCATAAGCGCGAAGCCGGGCCATCGCCGGACGGCAAGCCCAACGCGAGCAGTTCAGGAGACGGCGGGGAAGGTGCGTTGATGCGCGTATTCTGTACCAGTAAAACGCGGGCTCGAGTGAGTGGCGCACGCCAACCTGTTCCTCGATATCTTGTAGGTAGTCCATAGTGTAAATATGAGATTTTGAGTGTAGCGGTTCCGGATGTGGGCAAGAAAAGTGCGCGAACGCAGCCTAGCATTTGCTTCCTACTCTTTGCTCTATGCACGATGGTGAAGAGGGTTGGATGCCTGAACGCTGCCCTTTCCTCCTCCACGGGAACAGGTGTGCCGAAGGTTCGCCTTCAGCTTCGACAAACGACACAAGATGGCGCAGCGCATGACAGGAGCTCGAGGAACTGTCTCGTCTTCCGCGCGCGAGTGGATTTTTCGGACCCCTTTTCTGGCCTTGTTCTGGCACCTCCTCGTCGGAACATTCCAGGCAGAAATTCAGCGGAAAACGAAAGGCCTGCTACACCCTCTTCGCTTGTACAGTGCCGCAATGTTTTTTGCCATGCAAGGCCCAGGGCCAGTAATGTGTGCATACATGCTGCTTGGTAACGCTGGCTCAGCATTTACGCGTGCCCTTGTACACCTTTTTTTACCAGTACAGTCAAGTATTCATATTGAGCAGTTCGGTAAAGTTGCCTCGTCGGCAAATCAGGCGCCTACGCCTACTTTGACTGAATACTGGGTTAATTTAGACGGGGCGCTTGTCTTCGCCAAATCAGAAAAATTACCAAGATGGTGGCCAAAAAGCAGCTTGAAGCGAAGCAGTGAATGGAATTGGAAAAAGCAGCATTTATTTTCGCGACCTACATCCCTGTCGTCGCCGCAGGTAATGGGCTGAATATTTTCGGCTGCTGCCGGCGCTTTGAGGGGGTGGGCACCAAATGCAACAACTTGCAGTATCTCCTAGTTTGGGATTAATAGTGGCCGCCTGGGCGAAGGGGGGGCACACGCTTATGCGTGTAATTTATGGTAATCTTTTTCTAAACCAATGTTGCAGCTTCATGTTTTTGCTGGCTGAAATTGTTAGGTGGTCACGATATATAGCTGTGTCTTTATCGCCGCCGCTCTGCATCGGCAAGTATGCTGGCACAATAATTGTGTTGTGTGTATGTTTAGTCAGCTCTAGAAGTTAGTCAGCCTCAATGGGTGTCTGGTGTCCTCAGCTGAAGATGAGAAATTGCTTCGCCGACCGCTGAGTCATTAGTCTTTACGTGCATCACACAGTAGTGATACACGCACCAAGCATGCCGGTATGATGCTCATCCAGATGAAGCAGGCAGGGGTGAGTACTTAAACCCTAGGATCCCTAGGTTCTGCGAGCTCAAGGTTTCGCCCAGATGCTCCCAACTGCTGTGCGCCACCGACGCTCGGCCACCGATCTCTCGGGCAGTACTGGTATGACAGCGCCTGCACGATGATTAACTCAACTGCGCAACTGTCCATAGATTCTACTTCCACACACAGCACCCCTCCTCTTCACCTATTGGTTTGCTTCTTGTCATTAGGAAGCTCCACAGTTCTGGAGACAGCTGTGGTGCACAACTCTAAAATGAAGCACGGCATCTAAATGGCACTTCACTCATAGCTGCTCCCAAAAATAGAGTTTTTAAGTGCCTCCTCCAGATGGCATCTTCAACTGATCGCAGTGGCTAAAACCTCTCGATAAAATTCACGCCTTCAAGTGCTTCTTCCAATTAAGGACAACCATTGTTGCTCTAACGTAATTGAAACATGCCACGAGCTAGTGCTCCAACGCCATTTGCTTCCAAGGGTTGTGCTGCCGCTTGCTTCCAGAGGCCTCACATGGCTTCAGGCCTCAGCGCGCTCGCGACATTTGATGTTACCTGTAGGACAAGCACTAACACGCTGAGGGGCTGTATGGGCAGGCGTGCCTTGGGAGGGAGAAGGGGGGTCTGCTTCTCCACGGGAGTTCTGCTGTTGAGCCTGATTCGAGTAACGTTGGACAAGCACCAATGGCCAGAGCATGAGGCCGTGAAGGTAGATTATAACAGTCCCTGGTCTGCAAAAAAAAAAATGTTGCCAAATAGAAAAAAACAAAAAAATCTGTTTTCAGGTGTCTCACGGGAGGGCAGCCCTCCCGGAAGCAGGTAGGCTCTTCTGCTTCTAAGCACTAGCGGCAATCGCAGGTAGCCAGGAAGACGGGCCATCTACGCGCTGCAGCGGCAGCCACACGCAACGACGCGCCCAACCGCTTCTGGGCTTCGTTGGAGCCTTACTGCGCTCAGATCACGAGCGATGACATCAGGGCCTTGGAGGACTTGATCTCGCGGGCGTGAAGACGTATGCAGTAACATCAGCGGGTGCCCATGCGTTGCGGCGGCACTACGCGCAGCGATGGGCCCAGGGAAGATCTTCCTCGAGGAGCAGGGCCTACGGTGCCAAGGCTGGTGGGAAAGGCCAGTGGGGTGACCCTTGTGGTCTGGGCATGGGGTGCGGCCCAGGCAGAGTTGTTTCCGGTGCGCAGTCGAAGACTTGGCTGTACAAGGACGTGGCAGAGTCGGTCATGAATTTCTGCGGTGTATGGTTGGAATCTCTTTGACACGGTCAGGGACTCTATGGTACAAGGATATGGTAGAGTCTTTCTTCACACAGTCAAGAGCCCTGGTGGTGCAAGGACACGATGGATCCCTTCGACACAGCAAAGGACTCTACGGCACAAGCATATGTTAGAATCCCATGACGTAGTCAAGAGCTCTATAGTACAGCAAGTACATGGCCGTGACCTTTGATGCAGTTATGAACTCAGCAGTTCAAGGGTAAGGATATATCCATGGATAAGGAAAGTTAGCAAATCCGGACTACAAGAGTCAGATAATAATGAAAATAATAACTTTTCAGCTAGTCCCACTGCTCTGCAAAAACAGAATTCAATGTCTAGTTGGCATTGGCAGGAAAGGCACTATAAAAGATGAGAAAGAAATTGCTCTACTGTGTCCTGGTGTTCTCTGCCAAGAAAAGCTTCTATGCTTGCCTTCAAAAGAGGGGTAGAACGTTTGAGAGTATATTCAGTTTGGATCGTTCATACAATAAGGGAGGGTGTGTGTATTTATAGTTGCCCATCCTATATTGTTCAGCATTTAGTTGCCATTCTTTTATACCTGTAAAATATGAGCATAGTAATGTCAGAAAATGAAATGCGAACAGAGGAGCTGTGGCTGTCAAGCACGGTGCTGCGCCCACCTGGAAGTGAGCCTAGGGGCGAGGGTGCGGGCTCTGCCTCCGACGCCGGTCACGCCCTAAGTTCCCGCCGCAGTGCTGCCCCCGCAGTGCGCCCTGCGCCAAAGCTGTCACCGCCTATCTCTGTCTGCTCGGAGCGTGGCTGTTTTCCGCACGCACGCGCTGAGCCAGCAAAGATAGCGGTGATAGCTCTCAGCGCACTGAGAGGCGCACTGCCGAAGCTTGGGGAGTGCCGAGCGAAGGGCGTGAACACATCGGAGTAGGCCACGCACCCTCGCACCCTAGGCTCACTTTCCAGGTGGCGCAGCCTGTACGGCAAGCCACGCGCTTCCTCTGTTCGCATTTCCCTCATTTTTCCCCGATAGTACCTTCTCACAGAAAGTGTAGGGGTCAGACCAAGAACACAACCTTACTCATAACGATAGTTAGACCTTCCACAGGCAGACACATAGTGAACCGTTCTAGTAAGCTGCGTTTTGCGATTGCACATTCTCGGCAATAGCAAGGTAAAATTTAACCAAGGTCTCATGGAACCTGGGGGACGCACGTAAACGTCTCGCGAACGAACTGGGCACATGCTGTGTATGTGTCTGACATGCGATACTGTGATGTCGTACGGACGCCACAGTGTCACATGAAATCACGGTGCCACATGATGCCACTGTGTCACATGATGTCATGGCACCACGGGTGCCACATAATGTCAGCGGCCGCATGACGCCACGGGTGTCACATAACATTATAATGTTGCATGACATCATGGTGTCACATAACGTCATACTGCCAATGGTATGATGTCACATGGCATCACGGGTAAGCCAGATAATGTCAGTGTCACATGACAATATGTGACGCCATGTCACATGACACGGGTCGGCTCGCATCGACGACGTGTCATTTTTCGTCGTAAACTCAGCGTTGAAACACGTCTGCTGCGGAAGAGTGATCGGATGCACAGTGAAAACAGGGAAGTGTGTCTGCAGTGCAGGTCTCCCACCCGCGCAGGCTGTGAGCTGACGGAGAAGGTGGTTCGCTGGGGCGCTGTGTGGCCAAGGATTCGCTGGAGCCATGCCCACTGGGGAGCCCGACGAGCGTCCTGGTGTCTTGCCTCATGGAAGAGAACCCCATGTGCTCGGTGGAAGAGGCGGACGCTGGGGGCTCAGCTGCCATTCTCGCCTCGCCTCCTGGCCTGGCACAGCTGGAGCGGAGGGCGCGTTAGGAGAGCTGCGCGAGCAGGGCTCTAGCTCTCGCCGAACACCGATCCTCCACAGGACGACCAGGTGAGGCGCCGGGATCGTTATGTCTCGGGTTCTCGCCACCGGGTTCCAAGGAAGTTTCACCCTCGTGGGCCTCCCTGAAAGCGCCCCGTTAGGTCTCCAACGCAAAGGCAGTTGCAGAAGAAAATTGCAGAACTGCAAACACCTCTGTCATTGTGTGTGCAGCGAGCACCGCGTCTTTTGTAGGACGCGTGGTGCAGGGGAGTGCTTTATTGTCTCCCACTTGTGACCTGCATGACTAGGATCACTCGTATCAAATATGACAAGCTCGGGAGTAGAACGTTATAGCAGTGCCCCTTTGACCACTTGCCACAACAAAGCTTTTGCCTTAAAAATTCTAAGGTTTCTCCCTTATAGAAAAAAAAAAAATGCATACCTTCTTTTCTCCTCACCCTCCTCCTCAAAAGATAGGGATTTGCCTCTCGCCCCTTTGAAATAGTTCTGCAGATGCCCATGGCCACATTCAAATATCGCCACCTGGGGATCGTCGTAAACCCTGATGACGCAGGAGATAAGACTTCACTCATTCACGAGTTGCGGGATCGTATTGTTGGCATTGCTCGTCACT
The DNA here is from genome assembly GCA_037355805.1 of Ixodes ricinus. Taxonomy (NCBI): domain Eukaryota; kingdom Metazoa; phylum Arthropoda; class Arachnida; order Ixodida; family Ixodidae; genus Ixodes; species Ixodes ricinus. The sequence goes on from JAZHYW010029386.1 coordinate 33,882, forward strand.
GCGATCCCGCACTGGCTGCCATTAAGGTTTTGCGAAGGAGAGACTGATGGAAAACGCTCCGCTTTATCCCTGGAAATGTACGCGACGCACAAAAAGCTTCGGTGAGTGGGCGTTACGAGCGAGTGTACTTTGGGGGGCCCCACCAGTTTGCGTCAGCTCGTGTAAATGGAGAAACATTCCTACCCAAAATCGCTGCACGGCCCCTTTGGCATAGTGCTTAAAGCTCAGTTGAAGCGCTTAATTCATCGGATTTAAGCCACCTGTCAATGCGTATCTTGGAGCCAGTGTGTTCATTATTGGTTGCAAGCTTCTATTGGCCCCGCGCAGGACCGATTGGAAGCGCTGCAATCGCTCGATTGTCACGTAGGGACATGTATCGCGCAGACGAGGACAGGTATTTTTCTTTCTTGCCTTGCTTCACTTTGGTTGCAAGGGCTAGCGCGTATCAGCAGACTCTGCTTGGCTAAGTGTATTTTGTTTTTTCTAGCATGCAGTGCTGTGCGTAGGGACGTAAACATAAAAAAACAAATCTGAACATGGCAAGCGAAACGATTGGAAGTCGTGTGTAAGTTACGAGGAACCCCTGGCGATAGCTTCATGGCCAGCCAACACCGCCTGGGCTACTTTTGCTGTGGAGACTATCGAGCTGACTTAAGTGTTTCTGCGTCTCCGACTTCAAGCGGCAAACGGAAAGGGACATACTCGAAAACTACAACTTGGTGAAAGCCGCCGATTCGCGGGCTCCGGTTGTAGCAACGACAACAGTCCCAACCGATGTCAGCGGCGGTTCTAGCTAGCCAGTGGAAGCCTGGGAAGCTGGGCTGGGTGGCCTAGTGGCAGTGCCTCCGCCACCGCGTGCCCGGTGACCAGGCAGCCCTGCTTGTATGGATATGTTTATGCAACCTTTTTTTTTTAACTTTACGTGGACTTGTTTTGTTTGAACAGTTTCAACCTTAACTCTAGATCTTTTGGTTAGAAGGTGAGTCTTTCTCTTCGTCGTCCCCTTGTCATTTTCGAGCCTTGTGCATGTCGTGGCAGATGCTCTCGCTCGCAGTGACACACTCACAATTCCGATTTGCCAAGGCCTTGATGTAAAAGCTCAGATAAACATGCTATGGATTAGGGATGTCGCGAACCACCCTAGGTTCGATTTCGAAAGGTTTCGATATAGCTCGAGGCGAACCGAGGGTCCGCATTCGAAGGCCTCGATATTTTCGCGTATTCTGTCCGAGGCTCGAACTCGAATATCCCGCAACTTTCGATCACAGTGGGAGTTTCGAATTCATGTGTTCGCTGTCATGGCTTCTAAAGTTTCGGGTTCGAATATTTCGACATATTTTTACTTGAGGTTCGATAAATTCAAGATTTCCCAAACTTTCCTAACTTAAAAAATTCAACATATTCGAAAAATTCAGATTTCGGGATTCAGTGCAATAAAATTCAAAGATATCGGAATTTTTTGATATAAAATTCGAAAATTCAAACGTCTTAATTTTTTTGTAGACATAAAATTCGAAAACTTTCAAGATTCTCGAATTTTTTTTTTGGCATAAAGTTCGAAAAGTTTGAAGGTTTCGATTCTTCGTTGGGTGTTGAAATACGTTCTAAGATTTTGAATCTTTTTTTATGTGCTGGAACATTTGCCAGTGCAGAGTGACAGTAGACCATGGATCAGTAATTTTGTCCAACCAGCCCAGGGGGGGTCTTTAACGGCATAGCGTAGCATGCGATCACACGAACGCACTGTTTTACGCTACCTATCCAGTTCGAAACGGCCAGGGTGGGGCAGGTTGAGCAGTCTGTGCCAACATTGAAGCGAACCTGAAACCACCTCCCCACCACCTCGCACGCTGGTAGTAATCCGATCGAACGCCGCCCGAGTGACGCCTGGCATATAGTAAGTTAAGTTTGTAATTGTCCTGGAGGTTTTATTTCGGGACGGAGGAACACGCCCGCAAAAAGCACAGAAGCCGAGCACAACTCGAGGTCGGCGGAGTGTCTCTACAATGTGCGGGCGCTGGAAGAGGAAAACGGGGAGGGGGAGGGGCTCTGCCTCCATTCCCCACTTCCAGATATTTCGGACTGGCAAGAGAAACAACAACATGGGAAAGAGTGGCTTGCGTCGAGCTTATTTTAATCTGAAATTATTTATGTATACTCGTATGTGTAGCTACTGTCGCTCTTCACCGCACGTGGCCGCATAGAATCGCTATTTTCGGAAACCCGTTGTCAGAAGGCAACTACCTGTCACATGCTTGGTGGCTCGGAAGTTCAAAGCTATGTCTTTTCGACCTAAATAATCAAACGTGCCATTGGTAAAAGAAAATAAACATAACAATGAATGCGGATAAAAAGCTGGAGAAAAAAAGAAACTATAAAGATCCCGCCGGAAGTGTTGGGTATCTTGCACATTCAGAAGCTCAGAACTTCTGAACAAGTTTCTCCTACCAAAATGTCTACAGGCTAGAAGAAACACTTCCCAAAAACGCAACGCAAAAAAAAAAAAAAAATTTTTAATGACGTGCAACTGCGATTAGTATTAGAAATCTTCGCTAGTGAGTTAATTTATTCCTCATTTCACATTATTTTTGTATTCCTGCAGATGGCAATTATACGTAACTGTCCGTGGGTGTTATACTTAAATGCGATACCTCAAACAACTTAGAGGAAAAAAACAACCACCGCTTTTAGGACATAACTGACTGCAGATACATAAGCTTGAACATTTTCTCGAACTCATATTTAATAACAAGCCAATCGCTATCTTAAGACGCACGCTTAGCTAGGCTATATCGTGAGATCCTCTCTAAAAAGTTTAACATCTCTACTGTGCAAGGTCAGCTTCTCGCCTTAGCGCCGCTTCAAAAATGGCACAAAACGGCTAACTGCCAAAAACTCATCGCCCTTCCCTCGCCTTTCGAATTTATTCTAAAACTGAGCTTGCCAAACATCAAGTTATAAGGGGCATTGTCTTTCAGTAAGGTAACGCAGCACCGCATGTAAAAATTCGAAAGAAAAATATTACGCATACGTACCTCTACTATCATCACTACTTGAATTAAATGAAAACCGCCCGCTCGGTCTTTTCAAGTTCAAGTTCGAATTTAACGTTTCAACTTTTACTCCTGAAAATCTCGAAGTTCCGCCGAACTTTGCATTTTTCAGGATTCGGGAAGTTCGAAATCCTTTTCGAATTCTCTTGATAAATAAGTCTCGAAAGTCTCGCAAATTATCGAACTCTTGGCGTAGAAAGTCTCAAAAGTTTCCGAATCTTTTAGTGCAAGAGAAATTGCAAAGTTCTAAAATAATCGGGGTTTTGGCTCAATACGTTCTAAAGTTCGGACAAGCATCGAATTTGCAGCATAATAAATTGAAAGTTCAAAAGGGATCGAATTTTCGAGATAATGGGGTTCCCACGGTTCAAAAGCTGCCGAACTTTTTTAATTTTTACAAGTCTTGAAAATTCGATTGCACGAATTTTACGAGAATTTTTTTTTTTTTTCTGAAAAAAAATTCGAAATATTTCGGAATTTTCTGAACCGCTTCGGATTCGACTATCAAACTTCGTTCAAAGTT
>JAZHYW010029387.1:0-27522 GCA_037355805.1 Ixodes ricinus
TGAATAAAAAATGTTGTCGGTGATCGCTGGAATGTAATCAGGATGATGGTGTGGGCGATAATGTTGATAATTATTTGTCGTCATGTTATCTGATGACCATGGTCGTGGTGTGCTGCCGTGAAACCTGTATGGAACTGGAAATGCGTGGTGCTGGATGAATATGGCGGTATGCGTTTATTGAACTAAATGGTGTCGTGATGAATGGCTAAAATCTGGCCATATTGGAAAGTGGGTAATGGTGTTCTGGTGATGAAACCAACATAATCCCGTGGACGTAATGGGCGGATAATCCTGTCTTGTTGTTGAAACGGTAAATAACAAATGATGTGGTGATGATTTCGTGGATATGGTAATCATGCATTATCTGCGCATTGTTGTTAAGCAATATCAACCCGCAGCAGACCAAAACGTAAAGCGTTGATAACAAAAATCGCCATCACCAATGGGCGGATGGTCGGCGATGATGGGATGCTGTTGACCTTGAATCACGTGTTGCTGATGGCCAACGACGCATTGTTAGTATTGTGGGTCAAGGCCGGGGTTTAGAAGTGTATGTGCGTGACAATCAGCCAATAAAGATGAACTGATGTTTGCTGGTGATGCATTGCTGGTTATTAACCGGATCGATGATAATCGTGGTGACGCCATTTCTTCATTCTCTTCGTCACAGCCGGATGTCTGGAAAACTGGAAGGATAATAAATGTTCGTCATGTGATTATCGATGACGCTGAAGGTTGATGGATAATCATGCCGATGTTAACAGATGATGTCGACGATGACAATGCTGATGATTATCATCACCATATCATCTGTTCCGATAATATTATTGAATAATGATGATGGAACAATACCGTGAACTGGTGATGGCATTGAACTCAGTGGTATGTTGATGGGCGCGATAAATGATGATGGCGTCTGTTGGCGTAATGATCTCTGGCGTGGTGATGCTGCATTCGACAATCAGCCAAAGAGCGTGTTATGGCGCAATATGACGCCTGCGTGCTGGAAACAGTGCTGGCTGGATGTGGAACCGTTCGATGAATCGACAAACAAGGCGTCGACGGTATTCTGGCAACAAAGGTGGTGGTATGCTGAAGCGTATCTGGTGGACTGGTCAGCAACCCGCAAACCAGTTATCTGGAAGAATATTGCTGGCTCGATAACCAACAACCGCCAACCTGAATCCGGTGGCGACGCCAGAAAGCGTCTGATGGCGCTGGATGAACTGGATAACCGTAAAAATGCGCAGCGTAATCCCGACTTCGCAAAGCGCCCAGCCACCCGCTGCAGCACCGCCGTGAACAGTATCGTCTGGCGGCGATCTGCGTGCTGGCGCAATACCGATCGTGGATAAATCGTGAAACCTGAACCTGTGGATACCTTTGACGATAACGTGATCGTTTGCTGAACAACCGTCTGCTGATGACGATGATGTTGCTGGCAACCGTGACCATCCGTATGACCGTAAAAACAATCATCGATCTGGCGATGAACAAGGTAATAATGAACTGGATATTGGCGATGGTTTATCGTGATAAATGAATATGGGTAATGCTGCTGGCGCTGGTGGTCATCATCAATATGGAAAACTGGATGCAATATGTTGATATTAATATTGAACATCTGCTGAATTAATGATGCTGCAGGGTAATATATTATTATGAATATGGATGAGTTATCTCGACAAGTGGTAATGCTGCCGTGAAGATATCTCTGAATATTTGAATATTGTTGTTCTTCTTTGGCGTGAAATGGACATTTGTAATAAACGGTGAATATGGGCGGACATCATCGCGTATTCATGGTAAAGTGGCGTTATCGCGGTGACCGTCTGTATCATGACGGTAAAGAGATGAAATCTGAATCAGGGGCAACCGGACTCCTGATAACCTCGTCAGCCAGCAATACCTTCGATATGAAATGGGCGACCTGCTGGAATATCGACCATGCAGCCATCGGCGTCTGGCGTCTGCTGACCATATGAATATGTTGCGGTATGGTCTGATGATCTTTCATCGTGATGAACGTATCTTCCTCGCTCGTATTCTGGCTATCTGATGACCATCGTCATTCTGGAAGCGATCGCCTCCAGCAATATCGGGCGTGGTGATTCTGCTCAATGCTGGAATACGATGAACAGTATTCATGAATGTGAACTGGATAAATATGCCGTCTGGCGGTCGACGATGAATACCTTCTGGTCGCGACAATGCAAAGTGTATGAAGACCGTCTGGCGAACTGGCTGCGGCATCGCCCTCTCAATTCTGGCAGTTCTGGATAACCGCGTATCTCGACGGTAACTCTGGTGTATTGATGAAAATCTCGACCGTGACGAAGAAGCGTTATGAATGAATCAGGCATGGTCGTCTGACGATATGGTCTGTATGCTTATCATTGCTGAATAAATTATTCATTCTCTATGAACATTATCACCTCTCTGTCGTATGGTGCTGAAATCTTTGTGAGTTCTGCTCTGTTATGAAGATATTTTAATCAGATGACATCATCGTGGTGATGACCTAATGACCGTCAGCAGTCATAAATTTCAGCATTTATATTATGATGACGGAAGCAGCAAAGAGAATATAATGAAGGTGTGCAGAATTATTTCTTTATGAATCACGAATATACTATGTAATAACGTCAATTAATGACATGGCAAGGTGCATTAACATTAGTGGCAATGGCGTTTGTAAACATTCTTTTACATGAAAGTATTAATTTTCCAAACTCGCAGATAACTAATTCAGGAACATGATTGTTCCAGCATCCGGTGGCGATCCGGCTTAGTCGGAGGTTATTCCATTCATGACCGTCCCAGAGTGCAGAGGCCAAACGAATGTCGTTTGTAGGTGATGTTCTCGGACGGCCGCACACGGCCCGGAGGCAGACCTCTCCCGAAGGCTTGGACGGATCCCCTTCTCCCCTGGCGACCCCACCGGGAGCGACTCTCCCGAGACGAAGACCCCTCCCAACGAGCAGGTGCTCCAAGAACGTCGCCTCGTGCTCTCGGATGCCGAGGGACCCCTCGCCGCCCATTGCGCTCACCGGTGGGTTTTCGTGGTTCTCGGAGGCGCGAGAAACAAACTCGGACTCGTAAACAAATTTCTGTAGTTTTGCAGTTTTTTCTTCTTTTTTTTTTTTTGCGGGAGTGATGTGTTTGGTTGTTAGCTCTCCGGGGCTTTCTTGGAGGACGCAGAAAACAAACTCTGACTCGTAAATAAATTTCCGTAGCTTTGCAATTTTGCTTGGTTGCTTTGCATGGGAGTGATCTGTTCCTGTGTCAGCTCTCGAGTACACGCTCGCTGGATTGAATCCTAGTCAGGGTTGTATGGGCAACGAGCCGTGCGCATTTGAGATAGCACTTCATGGCTCCACCCCGGTTGGAGGCGCGAGGCTTCTTCGCTTGCTATTGGCTGACAGTGGCCCTGGTTTCGGAACATGCTCCTCCCCATCGCCAGGAGATGACCTCGGTGTGTTGTGATCTTTGATTGCTTTTTTAATATGGAAATCGGCCGCGTATTGTCATGATGGAGGGTATTTCTAGGACGCTTAAAGGCACTAGAGTGAGTTATCGCCATGTTTAGGCAATCTCGGAAGCCTCCTCAGGGCACCTTTAAGAAGCTGCTGAATAAAGGGCATCGCCGCAATGAGATTATCTTGCCTGCCTATACATGATGACATCGCATGAGCGTTGCTGACTTCCTAGGCGTTGTCGCCTCTGCCTTGTAGGTGAGTCAAGCAAAGCTCATGCTGGAAGGCGAGGCAGCAGATTTGCTGGCGCTGTTTGAAGGTAAGCCTTTAGAAGTGCACTACGCCTGCAGCCTGCTCTCCGGACTTCACGAGTTCCGCTTTTACTTTCTTTTGTACAGAGTGAGTCGGCAGATCCATGTGGCCTTCGCTCTCACCAGGAATCTGCACGTGCTCGTAAAGATTGTGAAGCGTGAGTGTTGACCAGTCTCTTGCCAGTTGAAGCGCTCAGATAGTCAAACTACCGAATCTAGAGTAAATAGCGGCGAAATAACGGCCGCAATGCTGAAGATTTCGGTTCTCTTTTTTTGTCTCGGATTGGATCGAGAACGGTCCTCATAGGAAGTGCCACCAGCGTACTTGACAGTGATGGAAGTGCTGCGCCATTTGCGCCAAATTGCGCCGTGAGCGAAAGTCTGCTACATCTTGCGCCAAAGTGCCATTTTGGCTAAGAATTGCGCCACACCTGCGCCGAGATGGGCAAAACAAAAAAATTGATATATTTTTTTATTGGTTGACCCTAATATTCAAAGAAGTAGAAAGAAAGAAAAACGGTAGAAATATGTATTTCACAGCGTATCTACTCACCGTATACGTTGTTTCATCTAAGGTCAGAGCACAGTCGAAGGCTCGAACATATACAGCACGAACACACATAGTAAAAGCGCAAGTCACGGGACATTCGCTGCATTTGATTGGTTTGATCGATGAAAGAACACGTACAGGAAGATTGTCCGATGCCTCGATGTCGCGCTTTGACGTTGTTTGGTTAATCCCATTGGCTCGTAGCGTCGGCTGCGCTTTAAATAAGGTGAAACAAAGTTTTAAGATTGCTCAACCACCGCGCTGGCCGGTTGATGCGCTGGCGGCTTGATCACCGACATCCTCTAAAATTTCAGACGATGTCGGCGATGTCAGGCGCCAAAAGTCGCGACAAAACATTGCAAAATACACAGTAGGATGGCGGCTACTGCGATAAGACAGAACCAGGCTCCTGTACTCCAGGTGAGATCAGTTGATTATTATGTCTGCCGTATGCCTCCGTGGCGCCTCTCACCAGCCCACGCGCGTCGAGCGTCACCGCCTTGCACCGGAGTGCTAGGAGTAGCTAGCTGCTGGCATGGGTGAGCGTCTGGTTTAGCACGATGTACATGTAAATTATGCTAAGTACTATTGCAGGTCCACATTCTTTGATCTCGATTATATAATCTTGTTTTCAAATGCTGCGTCGAGAAAGAAAGAAAAAAATATGCGCTGCATTATTTGAATAAGTGTAAGCGCAAGAGTAGGTTTCCATAATATTTTCGGGTGGCTGTTGTTTTTTTTTTCAGTTTTTAATATTCAAGTTTTGAGTTTGGCAAAGATCAAATTTGGGAGGCGCATTTTTACTGATAGACGTGTTAGCGATTATGTTGGTTTTTGGTGGCATTTCACAGAAACAATACATACAGGCTAAATGAACTACCGGGTGTAAAAGTGGGAGGGAAGGGAGGCTTTATCCTAACTGAAGTGTGATTCATTTCTTATCAATTTATTTAGTACTCATTGTAAATAGAGCCTACTCTGAACAGAGCCTCATTTTTTAAAAAGAAAGCTCTATGTACCTTTTGTGCCCTATTTGTTCTTATTACAAAAGGTAAGGTAATAAGTAATATGCTCCACTATCAAAGAGAAACCCTCAGTCAATATCAAATATAAACTCATTTAGCGGTGCAATCAATTTTTTTCTTTTCAAGTGTTACGCTAACAGTCGTAGTCATCTGCTCCAAAAACGTCAGTGGCTGCTCCAAACTAATATTTTGCCTGCTACAGAACCTGCTCCAAAGGGTCAAATGCCGCTTCCATCACTGACTTGAGCACAATGACCCACTATATCATGTTGATTAGCTAGTATACCTAGAATATTTGTAGTGGCAATCGTTTTCACCCTAATGGGTATGTGTTTTATTTCTTAAACATAAATACTGTTCATAAGATAGGAATTCATAATAGTCGTCTTGCTAAGATAGGAATTCATAATAGTCATCCTGCTAGCTCATTCAGACCATAGAAAATGGTCCAATACAGGGATAGTTTTTCTTCGTTAACTCTTTAATGCTAAAATCATTTATGAATCATATTAAAAAGCATTTCTTCCTTGCTGTAATATGTTGCTTAATCTGTAAGAACGCCATTTCGTAAAATGGGGTATGTTGCGAGTCGCAACAGGCCGCAGAGTAACTAATTTTTTCTCATGAGTGCATAAAATTGAATTTTCTCAAAAATAAATGTACAGAAAAAGAAGTCTCCAAGCTATGAAAGAAGGGTTTGCTTTTTGTTTGCTAACAACAAGGAGCAAAGTGCTGAAAGCATCCATGCTTAAGCTTTTTAGCTAGGTAAATTTGCAGAAACAGGTGCTTGTTCTAGTAAAGACGAGCATTGAATTTTCCGCACATTACGATGGTCTGCCCCTTTGTAGGCTCTTGCACACATCTTGTGTCGTTCACCACCGGCCTTTGCCCTTTGTTCGGTAGTTATGCAAATGGCTTCGTCAAGGATATGCGCAGAGCATAGCAATGCAAGGATTTCTTTTATTTTGTTGAATTAGAGAGAGCTTGAGGTCAGCCTCATACGGCTCACCTTCTATTAAAATTCATTTACAAGCTGATATCTTTTTTTTTTTTAAATCACTCAAAACCGACACGCATGTCATTGAATGTTGCAAATTCACGACAAGCGCGCTTAGCATTTTTCTTTGGAGCTCCAGAATTTACACGAAGTGCGACACAAGAAGCTAGTAGGGCCACAGACATTTTAAAAAGATTTTGGATGCAACATCTTGTTTTACGTTTCACGGACATAACGGCTGGTAATCGGCAGACCATGTGCTCAATAACGCTGTCCGCAGGCGAAAGTTGATTCCTGGTGTCCACAGCGCATTGGGGTGTGTGTGCGGTCGCAGCAGGCATTGGTCTCTTAGAGGGAGACAGCTGTTTATAGAACGTACATAGCTGGTATGTATTTGTGAATTTGCGACGCTCGTCCAAGAAGGTTGAACTGGCGTGTTCATAGGACAGGCATTGTTAGAAAGTCGTTTAATGTAGTGAATAACTTGCTTCCTCACGGTGGCTCTCCTCGAGCTGGTTCTACCGTAGCTTCCCGTCGCAATCTCTGTGGGTTACTCGTGCTGGTCTCTAGCACAACTTAGTTTGGCAGACTTTATGGCTGACATGGTTTAGGGGCGAAGCACCTTAGGGTCTAGCCTTGTTCGTCCGGGCGTGCGTGCTCTCATCGATTGCCATCATATCCGTCTTCTTAAAGAAGAAAAATGTTAGCGCAGTCGGCAGGTTCGAACCTGTGGGGAGACCTTAATGGATTTCTAGTCCATTGCCTTAACCATTCGGCCATGACTGCGGGACGGTAGGGGACTTTGAGATGTGGGAGTAACTCGAGAGCTGGGGATGTCATGGATGAAACGTTGCGTACTTAGCCGCTCGCGTCTATACAGAAGAGGGCGCTGCGGTTGAATGCGTATATAATCGCGTTAAACTTTGCATACATTGGCTCAACGTTTATAGACGATAGGGCACTGCGGTCAAATGCTCAAATGCGTCTACCGTATTTACTCGCACAATGAACGCACTCGCGTAATGAACGCACCCCCAAAGTCGGCTCTCAAAATTTCGACTTTTTTTTTCACTCGCGTAATAAACGCACCCCCAACTCGGACGTCAAAATTTTGACCCCCTCCCTCCACGCGCGCGAAATGAACGCACTTTTCTATCCTGGTGCAGCGAGGTCGCGAATGCATGGGCAGCGTGAGCGAACAAAACGCCTTGTAAAAGGCGTTAAAAAAATAAAAAAAGATCCAACAGAAGCAACAAAAAAAAGCATAAAAGTTTTTTTTTTTGCACAGCGCAGTTTGGATTTTGGAGTTGCGCGCCGCGCGCAAGGAGTTAGGAAAGAGAAGCGGAGAAGCCCTCGCCTCAGCAAAGCGAAGCAAAACAGCTTGCGAAAGACGGCAAAAAAAAAAAAAATCCACGGAATTAGAGAAAAGAAAAAACAAAGAGGAGCTTTTTTTTTTTTTTCGCACGACGCAGTTTGGTTTTAGGGTCGCGCGCCGCGCGCAAGGAGATAAGAAAGAAAAGCAGAGAAGCCCTCGCCCAAGCAAAGCGCACATAATGAAGATCCTGCCCTCGCCTCCTCGTCGCACTTTGGAAAGAGAAGCGAGAAGCCCTCGAAATGAACACACTTTTCTATCCTGGTGCAGCGAGGTCGCGAAAGCATGGGCAGCGTGGGCAAACAAAACAACTTGCGAAAGGCGGGAAAAAAAACAAAAAACACGGAAGCAAGAAAAAAAAAACATGGAGAGGGCTTTTTTTTTGCGCATCGCAGTTTGGCTTTGGAGTCGCCGCGCCGCGCGCAAAGAGATAAGAAGTTACGTCGATTTTTGCGGGATAAAAGGTCCGTTCATTATGCGAGTAAATACGGACGCAAAAATTTTACCTCGCGTAATGAACGCACCCCCCAACTTTGCCTCGATTTTTCGGGAAAAAAAGTGCGTTCATTCTGCGAGTAAATACGGTATAACCACGTTCCATACCACATATTCTCTTTCTGACATGGACCGTTGACTTAAGTGGTGGAGATGCGTTCCCACGGCTTCTAGCGGATCCAAGCTGATCCGCTACAGAATCACTGGCTCTGCATTTCACCGACCATAAAGCAGTAATAATGAAGTCGAAACGCAACCCGGGATTTAGCACTACCTATGAGCAATAAAAAAAATCAGCACCATCAGCACTACCTATGAACAAGAAGATCAGTATCATCAGCACCACCAGAGCTTCACCCCAATCGACGGCATCATTCACCGCTGGGAGATGCATTCATTTTTTTTTTATGCGGCAGCTTTTCTGGGCAGACTTTGCGCACCTTGGCGTCTACGTTGGCTCGGTTTGTAACCGATGGAGCGGACGGCACGCATCTGGTGTTTGCCCCCTATACCGTAACAAATCTGCATGATATGTTAGCTTCTGAACAGTAAATGCAGTTATCGAGGGTCTTATTATGTCTATATACATGTTATGTTTATATCAATATAATAGAGAAGCAACATTTGAATTACAGTAATACTAAAACGAATTGTTTTGTTTGTTGGTCACGAGAAGTAGACAGATCAGAAATTATGTGAATTGGTTTTAAATGTGATAGGAGACTTCATAAACATTGGCAAAAAATATTGTAGAATTTCCACAGTCTAAGCGGTTTTAATAAAGAAATGTTTACGCATGTACAAGAAGTGCAAAACGAGCGTTGCATTTCAACGACATTAATTCTGTAACGGCAATTTCGGCAACAATATATTTGTTTTTTGTTTTTTAGAGGAATGTTGCGTGAAACCGGGAGTGCTGGTGCCTGAGCAGCCGCGGACTGGCGGCAGTCGGCCAGGACGGAGGTCGTCCTTCTCCTGGAGCGCCTGCCCGGCGAGGTCCGCCTGCCGCGGGACGCACTGCGCCCTCTTCAGCACGCTGCACGGCACCGCCTCGCGAGGGCGCTCCGCTGGGCCCCCTGGGGCCAGCTCCGTTCCCGGAGGGCATTCTGGGCAGCGGGGACCATGGCGGCTTCCTCTTGGTCAGCCCCGGGCCCCAGTGCGTGAGGGGCTGCCCCTGCCGCGCCCCCGTGGCTCTGCGCCCTGCTGCTGCAGCGCTGGGAGCTGCCCTGGGCCAGACTGCTGCCCCTGCGGCTGTTGCTACGGCTGGGCAGCGAGTTCCAGAGTGAGTGCGAAGGGGCTCGCTTCTTCGGCTTTGTGTCTGAAAGGTCCACGGAGAATTGTTTTCGCCGACTCAAAGTTCGCCCAAGAGCGACTTTTCCCTCTCTTCCTCCCGTGGCTTTGACTGCACTGCGTGCAGCTGGTGAGATAGAGTATGAGTAAGCTGTTTTTTTTTAAACACAGGAATGTCTTCATGGAAAAGTGTGAAGCTCGAGTGTGACCAATAAGCGTTACACGCGGGCCAAGGCAACATGAAGGACGATAGTCTGAAGCAGGCAGTCCGCATGGCGACAATCGGCGGCGAGCCATACTTGGTCCAGGGTGGTGTTGTTGGCGACGGTTGGTGGTAAGTCGGGCGTAATCCAGCATGGCCGGTCCGCAGGCAACCGTCGTCGGTGGGTCACACTCAGTTCATCGTACTCGGTTCGCGGGCGATCGTCGGTGGTGAGTCATACTTACTCCAACATAATTGTGCTGGAAATCCGATTGCAGCCGACGCCACAATCCGGTGGAAGTGAATTGTGGCGGCGCTTGTTTTCTTTTTTGGGTTTGCTATCGGCACCCTCATTGTGCGCGATTGGTTTAGTCGCGATGGCAAATGTGTGAAGATGACGTGTGCGGTGACAGTGCACTTATGGCACTGGTTGACTGGCTCCATCCAACCGTAGTTTCGACCGCGGTTGGACTTCAAGTGAAACGAGGTAAAGACCGCAGCTGACTGTCAGCAGCGCATGACAACCTTAGTTGCGTAGGCAGTTAGGCTCCATACAGAGCGTAGCTTCCCACATGGACTCACAACATCACGGGGTGAATCGTAAATTGTACCAAGTGGCGTACGACGTCTGAACTTCAGACTAAAAGTCATTTGATAGAGGTACAAAGCAGCGATAAACCTCCTCTCTCGCAATTACTTGAATTGCTACAATCCTCACGATCCAAGAGCACTAAGAATTCAAGGCCTTAGACAGAGCAACCCGAAGCAGAACCCATGGAAAACTTCTCGTTGGAACATGCTCTCGTGACGCTCCACTCCTAAAGTAATTTATACTTGTCTCGATAATATACACGAACTCCAGGACATCGCAAGAGTGTCACGTGTGCCGAAGCACCGAAATCACCCAAAGCTCCACGCAACCGAGCATAACAAATCACTAGTGCAGGCATAATTGACGCACAACAGATTCCTGTTCTTTGTGGGTTTATCAGGACAATCGAGGCAAGTTTAATATTTCGGTTTAATCGCCATTTTAAAGATCCCAGTCATCCATTATTGGATGGCTGCGTACCAGACACCTTCTATTGTGCCGATTATTGTCCACGGGGTCTGCAGTCTTTCACATGGCTTTAATGCAGCGGTGCCGGTGATTCATTGGCACGGATCAAGCGTTTCTCGAGTTGTGAAGTTTTGAGAACTCCTGGTTTAGAGAATCGTGCTTGTGGCTTAGTCTTTGCTCGCACATAAAGTGAAACAAGTTGCAGTGCTCCGAAGGATCACTTCTTGTTTGTAAAGACTAGAACAGGAATCTGGTTTTCAGGGGCGAAGCTCGTGGGGTCCTAGCCTTGTCCATCCGTCCGGCGTCCGTGCTCACATCGATTGCACTGCCTCCGGGATCGGCCCACTTTAAAAAAAAAAAGAAACGTACGCCCGCACGGGGGTTTGAACTCAGGACCGCTTGCTTACGAGGCAGACGTCTTAACCACTACGCTACACTCCAACGTTGCATGTAGCCGCTCAACGTCTATACAGGAGAGGGCGCTGCGGTCAAATGCGTATATAATCGCGTTAAACTTTGCATGCATTGGCTCAACGTTTATAGACGAGAGGGTGCTGCGGTCAAATGCTCAACTGCGTATATAACCACGTTCCATACCACACATTCTCTTTCTGACATGGACCGTTGACTTAAGCGGTGGAGATGCGTTCCCACGGCTTCTAGCGGATCCAAGCTGATCCGCTAGAAGAACCACTGGCTCTGCATTTCACCGACCATAAAGCAGTAATAATGAAGTCGAAACGCAACCCGGAACTCAGCACTACCTATGAGCAATAAAAAAAAAAATCAGCACCATCAGCACTACCTATGAACAATAAAATCAGTATCATCAGCACCACCAGAGCTTCTCCCCAATCAACATCATTCACCACATGGAGATGCGACGTCTTTTTTGTTTACACTCACCTTTTTGTTTTCTTTGCTGCTGTGTTTTTCGAGAAAGTGCACTTATACGAGGGTTGAGGGTGAGAACTGCCCCTTTTGCACCCTCTGCCACACCCATGGAGTGTGTGCAATCTTTTACGGAAAATTGTTCACATCCTGCTTTTCCTCGGTCTTCTCCTACTTTCTTCTTCACTTCTGTAAAAGGACAATACTACTTTTTTATTTTAATTATTTTCAAACGTGATGATCCCCCCGTGAATTATTTTCCTGTATCATCTAATTTCTGTAGCTCTGTCTGTTACCACTTTTTGCAGCAATGTATGTGGGCAAATGGACCAATTTGATTATTGTTGATTGTTTGGTGCAGCCTACCGTGCCCCTTAGTGAGCGTTCGTGGCCGTCCGCCTGTGTACACCGAAGTTGGCCACACCATCATGAATGTCCTGCTGGTGAGTGACTCCCTTGCTGTTTCTTGACCACGGGGGTGGGGGGTGGGGCCTTGCACAGTGATGTATGGTTAATATGGATACCACGCTACATAAACACCTTTCGGGGACGAACCGGTTAAATACATGCATCTCTGTCTCATTACTAGGAACAACTCGCATTATGGACAATTTTTATGGAAAGGGGTGTCCATGGTAACGAGGCAGGACTCTATGCAGGCGATGTGGCCTAAAAACATAAGAGCTACTCTTTCTTGGGCTATCTATTGGCTATGCTTTGCCTACCTC
This sequence comes from Ixodes ricinus, assembly GCA_037355805.1. NCBI lineage: Eukaryota > Metazoa > Arthropoda > Arachnida > Ixodida > Ixodidae > Ixodes > Ixodes ricinus. Next base: position 12,398 of record JAZHYW010029387.1, read on the forward strand.
CTGTCTTGTATATACCACTGTTCCCAAAGGTTTACTCAGCTTTTGCCCTCATCATCGGCATAAAATTGTTGAGACAATATTTGAAGTGACTGTTCTTCAAAACAAATACTTGCATAGCACGTTGCCAAGTTTTTAAAAGCCTGGTTTGACTCGGTCAAAACATCATTTAAAGGCTTCGGGTTCGTAGATTGGACTCTCGGCGTCAAAGTGTTGTTCCGAAGAATCGGCATCTACAACCCCCTTAAATATCGCAAACCACAAATTCGAAAAAAATAAATAAAAAATTGTTTTGGTTTGTATAGGAGTACTGTAAACGACTTAATTTTTGCAAAAACTTCATTTTCGCGAGTTTCGCGAATACGCCTACAATTCGCAAAAAATAGGTCCCGTAAGACAATTCCGGTGAATTGTAAACACATTGGAATCTGTATTGAGATCCCACCGTGTCGAGATGCTTGAAGACGTCACACATTCCATCAGTTTCTGTAGCCTTTCTAGTTCCGTTAAACGCTTCTCTGATCATCAGACGTCACCGTTTCGGGTTCCAGGACTTCACGCAACTTCCAGTACATGCTGCTCTGCCTGCCGGGGCTCGTGGTCCACGTGGAAGGCAACCGGATGACCGTGCGGGTGCCACGTAACCGCTACGACGCCCTGGCGCGCCAACTGGAAGGCAGCGAGCACGTCTTGGCGCTGGCGACTCAACCTGAGCCCCCAGGCAGACGGCCACCTGGTCTGCGTCCAGGCGGATGAGGGCAGCTACCATACCAAGGCTCTTCAGGTGGGTTGCTTTCGTGCCAGTGCAAAGCGCAAGTTCGTCTGCTTCTTGCAGGGGGTTGCGACAATGTCAGGACGCCGAGCCCTTAGTTGCCGATTGAAAAAAATTAGTGGGTAGACCTCGAGGCATCTAGCATCAGGTCTACCACTATCCTTCCACTCAGAAGTCAGTCGGAGTTCGGCGTCATTCTGATGTCACCGCAACTCCTGCAATGAAAGCAGACGACTTACTCTCCGTTTAGATGAAAGAACGGCATGCATAAAAAGGTGGAAATGTGGAGATCCCGGGCGTTCCACGGATACCGATAGGTGGCGCCTAGCGGTCACCCGATGAAATGAGAATGGAAGGGGGAGCTAAAGTAAGTACCGCCTCCTGCACAATGCTTCAATGTCTCAGTGTATACGTGAGGTGTGCTCGCGCGGCCAAGGCACGGCGGAACAAGCGGAGTGTGTGCTGGGGACCAGGCATTAAAAAGGCGCGCCCTGGTGTTCTTAGTTTGTCGGCGACTCTTAAACGGACCGTGAAATGTCGTTTTCATTTGGGATGACGAGCCGTTGGAATAGTTACTTTACGTTCACTTCACAAGACATGGAGCTGATGCTGGTCTTTGGTTGGGCATGCGAGTTTCAAAGGAAAGAAAAACATTTTGGGTCACGTCGTTTATTGGAATGCTCCCGAGACGAAGCACCGGCCTACGGGAGACCCCGGTTGCGGGTTCGAACCTCGGCCGAGATTGCTCGCAGTCCGATGGAGGCCCGTTGCGGAGGAGCCGCCGTGAAACCGAGATTTCGGTTACGTGTCGAGAACTCCCAGGTGGTCGAAAGGAATCCCTAGTTCTTCACTGGGGCATGCCAGATACCTGCCGTTGGTTTGGTGCTTTCGACGACATTATAAACGACAGTTTCTCGTGAGATAGTATGTACGTTTGACCTTGCAAGTGTCGCAAAACCTGGGCTTTGGTGAAGTGCAGTTTTGAGACCACCTCACAGATGGTGCCAGCGTGCCGGCGTGTTCGCTCGATCATAAGAGATTGCAAGAACTCGGTCGTAAGCGGTGGCAAATGCATGGCGAGCCTTTACGGCTGCTTTATTAGTCAGTGGAATTTGCCGAAATTGCCTGGAAATCACTCGATATCACTAAGAATCGTCCGAAATCACCTTAGATTTATCGACGAACCGCGCAAGTGGGTCCTCGTATAGAAGGGTGGGGTTCGATTTCAGGCGGCACCCGGCAGTGGCCCCTGCCAGTGCACGGCGCCAGTTTTGTGGTATTCAGCGGAGCGCTGGAAGGGCCCGGCGAAGCCAAGTGCAGCGTGGTGGAGGATGGCCTCTTGGTCCAGCTGTCGCCCACCGCCATGAGCGGCGCTAGGGCGGCGCTGCACGCCATGCGGGACTGGGAGCTCAGGTGACGGGCAGCAGCGCGGCCGAGGACTCCACCGTTGCGGTCGTCTGGGTGGACGACGATAAGTGGCATCAACGTCGGGTGAGATTCTCTCGATCGTTGTTTCGGATCAAAGAACATTTGTTCTCGGATATTTATGCGGAACAACATTGCCACCTAACTGCGAGGTTGCAATTTTCGAGAGGTTACAATGTTTCCTCAAGTACCCTTGCATAAGAAACATTCCAACAGCTCTTATGTACAAAGTGTCCCCCAAAAAATGTACATTTTTTTTAACTGAAAAAATAAATTACACTTTTGTCTAATGCTCAGTTTTCTTCTAAATGCGGTGATAGCAGTCCAAACCGGATGCTAAAGTTTCGGAGCAGTAGCAGTTGTCTTATTCAAAAGTTGTAAGCGATGTTTTGAAATTTTTAACAGTAAAATGGTGGCCGACAGCACCTCACGAATAGACGGGACCAAACAGCGTAAATTGCAGAACGACACTACTTTCCCGTGAAAAGTTTCAGAAAGTCGTCTATAACTTTTTAATAAGGTAATGGCGAGTTCTAGACTTTAGTACCTAGTTCGGAGCTGCTAGCTCTGCATTTCGGCGGAGATCAAGCGTTTGGCAACGCATACTATGTTTTACGTAATGAAGAAAAAAATAACCTGTAAATATTTGGAAGGGGGGGGGACGCACTGTACACTGCATGACACAGCACAAGCGATCAGTTGACGGTTTCCTGCTTCTCTGTCAGAACTAGAAAGTTGTCGTCAAAATACTACCGTAAAATCCTGAGAGATGGCCCACCTAAAGTCAGAGAAAATTGGGTGAAAATAAGGACTAGGCTAACTTTCGGTGGACAGTCGAGAAAAAGTTTAAAAAATGCTATTTTTAGATTATCTGTCTCTGTCAAAGTTGTTATCACAGCGAGGAGCAATGAAACAAAGGTGACTGTACCTCCCAGTCAGCAATGTTCGCTCATATCCCGCCATGGCTAACTATACTCGTTTTCACCTCAAGAACCGCACTAAAACAAGTCTGGCATGCTTGCGGCGCCATTTCTAATTTCCCCCTTGGTCTAGACAATTAAGATATATGTGGGTTGCATTTTACACTAGATGCATGTCACTTTATTAAAGACGTACACATTTCAAACGTCAGAAGTATCACTGCTTCTCCTTGATAACCAAATCTTGCAAGAGCTATCTCGCGCGGCGTATGAACTCTGCGCAAAACTTCCTTTCTCCTTGAGGTGTAAACGAGTATAGACGCATTTACGTCAAGGTCACCATTGATCCGAACACTATGATTACTAGGAGTGGGCCATCTTTCGGTGTTTAAAGAAAATTGCAAAACGCCCGAAAATAGGGGTGGAGTTACCTTTCGGGTGCGGGGCATCTCAGGATTTTACGGTAGTGTGATACAAAATGCCCAAGGACATCAATGTATGCAGGGAAAGTTTAGTGCTTAACAATACTCCGTTTGAGTTGAGTGAAAAAACAAACAAGCACCGGGTGTCGTCTTTGCGTGTTAACTGTGAAGGGCGTGTGCCTTTTAGGTGCCTTCCAAGACATTTGTGAGGCCCCGTGAGGTACCTTAAAGTACCTTACAAGGCATTGCAATGTCTTCTAATGGAACGTAAGGTCCTTTACGAGACGTTGAGGGTTCGATCTATTCGGCCCTGCACCGTAGTTTGTGTGCAGTAAGTGCAGCGCTTCTAAATAAGTGACAGTGCGCGAGTTCCGTGCCATCTATCGTGCCATGTTTTCTGCGCTTGCTCCAACGTGTGCGAACACGTCTCTCGACCTCCAGGGTGCAGAGCTGCGTGGACGGACGCAGCCTGGAGGGGGTGCCAGTGTGCGTCTGCGTTCGCCCACGGACCACTGCTCGAAGGGACTGCTGGTGCGGTGGACGGAGCTCTTCCTTCTCTGCTCGGACAGCCCAAGCTGGGGAGGGTGCGTGACACCCCCTCACTTCCCGTTCTTTGAGTTCGACTTTGCGTGTATCCAAGTATGCGCTCTCTGCTAGCTAGTGCCAGAGCACGGGTTCATCAACAAACTAGGTTCCTAGGAACCTTGGAGCTTCCAAGTTTCCTTGTCTGTCTCTGCTCTTAAGTAAAGGACTTTCCTAGTATAAGAGGATATTCTTATAAGATCTGAGGTACCCATTGATGCCTAGCTATGGGCCAAACACTTTGTAGGATGTGCATTATTGTTTACAGGGTTTCTAGGCTTCTGCACTGCTTTATTGCTTCAATGCCAAGACCGAAAGGGCTCCTTGGCTATTAATTATACTTTTGGTTTAGGGCTAAATGGCACAAGCTACTGCCCGTTATTAACATCGTACTAGCCATCGCATCTATCCATCCATCCATCCATCCATCCATCCATCCATCCATCCATCCATCCATCCATCCATCAGCCAGCCATCTAGAGACGCAGGCATTCCTCGGGATCGAATGGTTTGAGAAATTCTTGCCTAGGGACATAGCAAGCCAAAAAGAACTGCAGTTCCATCGATCGGAGTGGCTGCCATTCTGTGGGGTCAAAAGTGAAAACAATCTTAACTGATACAATCTCTTAGCTCGTTTGCTCGCTGCACTACGAATCTTGAGACCGTGGGGAGACGTCCGTGCTAACGAGAGGCAGATTTTGTGGCTCAGTTAGTGTCGTAGGTATGCTTGTAAGATGTAGTAAGATAGAGAGGTAAGCTGTGGTCGATTGAGTGAAAAGTTCAGAGTTTGAGAAAGCTCTTCCCACCTCATTCCACTTTTGCAGAGCGAACGCTCGAAAGGAGCGACCTCCATACCAGCATTTGCTCTACTGAAGTGGAAAGAGGAGGGAGGAGCTTCTCCCAAACTCTTAACTTTTCACTGACTATACTGGATACATTACAATTATTACTGATAGCACCAGGGATCAATGACTAGAAGGAAGTGCAGCGCTTGTCTTGTTTCTAGTTCTTGTTCTTGGCATAATCACTCTATACTTCGTTTCAGCTTCCGTCCGAGCGCAGCGGCAAAGCTACGTGTGGCCGGAGCCAATCACACGCCGTCAATAGGTCACGCGATCTCGCCTGCACTTTGTATCACTCCGCTGTGCCACTGGTCGTCCGCCGCCCGCGCTCCCGAGTATTTCGTCTGCTACGGGTGTATCAACGGTATCGTCTGCTACAGGTTTAAGAAGTGCCCTTTCACATTCTGAAATTTAGTCACAGGGGTTGTCAGTACGTAGGCTGGCCCGCTGGCGTCTGTGTCCGAGATTTTCACCTGTTCGGCATTTCGGCATAGTTTCAGATGTAAGTACGCATTGCAAGGTGCGCAATGACCCGGCCGTTGATGTTTCCTTGTGTTGTCTGGATATACCAGTGCTCGAGGAAGCAGTCCTTTCCACCAGCTTCTTGGCGTTCAATGTGATCGGCAGGTAAAGGGGTGCTCTGATTTCGCCGCGTATCAGTGAATTGTAGTGGCCGGACTTTTCTTGTTTACAACGCATTCGCTGATGCAGGCGGCCGAGTCTCCTACCCGAATTTGAAAGTAGACAGTATCAAGACCTCTGGCGCCTGACTGGCTGCGCCCAAAAATGAAATTGCGAAAGGACGTTTGAAGCGAATCGGTGAGGAAGGCAGCGGGGCACATGATTCGGCCATTACGGGAACGAAATCACACAGAAAAACCGGCGCTGCAGCTCTGTTGCCAGCGGATGTACGTGTTTTTGCCAAACCACATGCATTTGCATATATTAATACAAACATACACTTCAGATATTTAATTCCTTTCGTTGAGAATCATTGTCAGCAGTACATATCTGGAATGTTGTGCAATGTTTACGCACAAAACAGTTATTTAAAAAAACATACTTTTGTGGACTACTTTGTGGTGCGTAGGAATGCTCTTCTCGAAGTTGCCAACCGTCCTCAGCCTTTGGCTGCGCTCGGACGGAAGCTGAAGCGAAGTATAGTAATTGTTACCTCTTTTTTCTTATTGTAAATTTAAGGAATCATGGAAGTGTTCTTGAGAATTCTAAAGCAGCCACCGGACCAGATGTGTCAATCGAGCTCATACTGTCGCCATCTGCTGACAGGTGCGAAGACCCACAGCACGCAGCCGAAAGCCTGGCCCGCAGTTTCTGCAACGCCCTGCTGCCCCACCTCCCGCTGCTGCAGCCCCTGTCCCCGCTGGGGCTGCAGGCCCAGCTGGGGTCAGACCGGGTGGGCTACGAGGCCGGGGCCCGCGGAAAGCCCCTGCCCGCCGTTTGCCCAGGAGCCCCTCGACAGTGCGCTGGTGCCGCTTCTCAGCAACGCCCGAGGTCCCTCGACCTCGAGATGGTCTTCCACAATCCTGTACCAGTGAGGGCCCGTTTCCCCACCCAATGTGACAAGTGACTGCTTGTGGACAGTGTCTGTTACACAATGCTACGTCGTCTGCTACATTGCGTACGGCATCGTCTACGCTGTGTACGAGCGTGTTGCTTTGCCACATATGGCATCTGCTATGCAGTGTGTGGCATCAGCTACGCCGTCTGCTACTCAAGTGTGCACCGTCCAACATCCTACAGGGTATGGAGACTGCTCAGCCTTGATTCGTCCGTTATGACGTATAGCGTCTGCTACCCGGGAGTGGCGTCTGCTATCGCTGGTTTCGTTTTGGAACACTGTGATGCAAGCATTGCACTAGAGTGTATAAAGAATCCAGTATGTGGTTTGGCGCGTTCTGGTGCACATGAGTGACGTCTGCTGATGGTGTAGCTGCGTCGAGCGAGTGTCTGCATGCCGGTTGGACTCGGGTGACATGATGCAGAAATGTGTGCAATCCAGGAAAGTGCAATTGGACAGACAGTTGGAACAGAGTTTGTGGTGTCGGCACGTAGAGCCGTTTTGGTGGTTTTGGTTCCGGAACAATGACTGGTTGGAATGCTTGATGGTATGCTGGCTGACAGAAATATATTATTGCGGTGCTCCCGGCACTGCGTTTGAGGTGGGTGATGCGGTGTGTATTTTTGTTGTGGAATGTACAGACATGGTTGCTGGCAACGGATAACTTTTCAAATGGTTCGCTTTCCTTGCCCTTTGGTTGTGGGTGAAAGGAGCTGTCTACGTTCGTACCTTAAACAGCATCTTTTGTATCTTTTGTCTATGTACAGGAAGCTTAGATAGGAAATAATTTTGGCACTAAGGGTAATCCGCTATCGGAAAGAACCAATATTGATGTTGATAATGGTTTTGAGGGCTGGGTTCCAGTGCTATGCTGTTGTAGCCGTTTAGGACTGTATATGCTTTGTTTTTTCAAACGTGCACTTTTAGTCTAGAACGTCAAGGGTTTTCACAGTGCCTTTGTTTCAGACGAACTTAAAAAGAGAGCCCACGTTTCTGAACGCAGCTTCGTTTTCTGAGGGCAGTCATTTCCGGCACACCGTGTGTTGCTTGCCAGAAATAAACGAAAAGAACTGCGAGGTTGAAGTCTTGGGCCTGACCGACGTAATAATTAATTGTCACTTTTTCACAAAAGTCGTTGACAACCCGGAAAAGGGTATCCACAGTGTTTGTACGATTTGCACGTCGGTCCGGAAGAATCGTGTTTTGTGTACCTGGACAACTTGCTCTGCGGACAGTCGTGTGGCTGACTTGAGTCACGCAATAAACCTGTTGCTTTTACGAATCACCTGCTGTCTACTGTGTGTGCGAGTGCTATTGTGGATGGCAGTGATGAAAACGACGAAGGGCCTCTTTCGAATGGCCGGCCTTACTGGAAACTGGAGACCTAAAAAACGTCCAATTTCCTAAAAAAAACAAAAAAAAACACGAAATATGAGAGAAAAATGCCTCAATTGCCAGGAACATTTATTATACGGTTAATAAATGAACTGATTTATCTCGAATTCACAAAAAAAATAGTTCTTACTTCCTGCGTTGTAAATCGGTACGACAGCCGCGATCGCAGAAAAACGTACGCGATGAAAACGAAACTCGAAAAGGGCGCGCGTGCGCTCGTAGCGCCGCTAAACTGAAGTGGATGTTTCGTGCGTTCACACTTTTCCGTGTTTTCAACGTCGGGCGGTCGGGCTGTTCGTCTCCGCTGCTTCTTTTGTAATTAGCTCGGTGAAGCACAGCTGCACAGCGCTAGAAACTGCAAAAACCAAACGCTAAAGAGCTGTGCATACTCTTCTATGCTCCCGCATGCAACGAGCACTGCAGAGCGTACAGGGAGGAGGCCAACTGCGTACTACGTCGAGTTCGACTGTCGCCGATGTCACTTGAACGCGGCGACATTCCTCGAAAATAAGGGACACTCCCCGCGCTGCCATGAAGGGAAAAGGCAAAGGATCCGGTTCGGAAGAGTGCCCGCTCCAGTTCCCAGACGTGAGCCCGTTGGATCACTCGCAGGAGTGTCCCCGGTACGCGGCCATAGCGCAGGGCGAATCGGCGATCGTACTGGAGGACCTCGAGCCGCTTCAACTCGAGCTCGAAACCCTCTTGGTGTCGGTGTGTGAGCGGAGGCGACGACTGACGCACGAAACACAGTTGCTGGTCTCCTGGCAGGAGAAGAAGCTTCCCCTGGGACCTCCGTCCACACCTGGCAAGCGAAGTCGGGCATCGCCGGACGGCAAGCCCACCAAGAAGTTCAGAGACGGCGGGAAGGTGCGTTGATGCGTATTCTGTACTAGTACAACGCGGGGTTCGAGTGAGTGGTGCACGCCAACCCGTTCCTCGATATCTTGTAGGTAAAGTCCATAGTGTAAATATGAGATTTTGAGTGTGTGGACCGGACAAGTAAGAAAAGTGCGCGAATGCAAGTTTAGCATTTGCTCTACTCTTTGCTCTATGCACGATGGAAGAAGAGGGTTGGATGTCTGAACAGTGCCTCCTCTCCACGGAACAGGTGTGTCGAAGGTTCGCTCTCATTTCTGACAAACGCCGTGAGATGGCGCAGCATGACAGGAGCTCGAGGAACCGTCCTTATTCGCGCGCGAGTGGATTTTCGACCCCTTTTCTGGCCTTGTTCATGACACCTCCCTGTCGGAACATTCCAGGTAGAAATTCACGAAGCCAAAGCCCACATTTCTCTTTGCTTGTACAGTGCCGTGTCAGTTTGTTTCATGCAAGGCCCAGGCCAGTAATGTGTGCACACATGCTGCATGGTAATGCTGGCTCAATATTTACTGAGTGCCTTTGTAAACCTTTGCTTACCAATACAGTGAAGTATTCATATTGAGCAGTCGGTAAAAGTTGCCTATCGGCAAATCAGGCGCCTACGCCACTTTGACTGAAAACTGGGTTAATTTAGACATGTGCGCTTGTTCGGTCAAATCAGAAAAAATACCAAGATGGTGGCCAAAAAAGAGCTTTGAAGGAAGTGTGAATGGAATTGGAGAAAGCACATTTATTTTCACACGATATCCCCGTCGTCGCCGCAGTAACGGGCTGAATATTTTCGACTGTTGCCGGTGCTTTGGAGAGGTGGGCACCAAATGCACAAGTTGCAGAATTCCCAAGTTTGGGATTAATAGTGGCCGCTTGTATGAAGGGGGCACACACTTCCGTGATAATTTATGGTAATCTTTTTTCGCAAACTAATCTTGCAGCTTCATGTTTTTGCTGGCTGAAATCTGTGTTATGGTCACGAATATATATAGCTGTGTCTATATCTATGCGTCGTTCTGCATCGGTATGCTGGCATAATAATTGTGTTGTGTGTATGTTTAGTCAGTCGGAAGTTAGTCAGCCTCAATGGGTGTCTGGTGTCTCAGCTGAAGATGAGAAATTGAGCCAGTGACCGCGAGCCTGGGGTCTTTTACGTGCATCACACAGTAGTGATACACGACCGCATGCCGGTATGATGCTCATCCAGATGAAGCAGGCAGGGGTGAGAATTAAACCCAGGATCCCTAGGTTCTTCAGCGCAAGGTTTCGCTCCAGATGCTCCGAACTGCAGTGCGCCAGCACGCTCGGCCACACGATCTCTCGGTGTACTGGTATGACAGCACCAGCACTATGAGATTAACTCAATTGCGAAACTGTCCATAGATTCTACTTCCAGACACAGCACCCTCCCTCTCGCCTATAGGTTTGCTTCCTGTCGTTAGAAGCGCCACAGTTCTGGAGACAGCTGTTATGGTCACTCTAAAATGAAGCACAGGCGTCTAAATGGCACTTCACCATAGCCGCTACAAAAAATAGAGTTTTTAAGTGGCTCCTCCAGATGGCACTTCAATTGACGAGTGGCTAAAGCCTCTCGATAAAATTCACGCTTCGTGTTTCTTCCAATTAAGGACAACCATTGTTGCGCGAACGAATGAGACATGCCACGAGCTAGTGCTCCACGTCATTTGCTTCCAAGGGTTGTGCTGCCGTTTGCTTCCAGAGGCCTCACATGGCTCAGGCCTCATGCGTTGGCACATTTGACGTTACCTGTAAGACAAGCACTAACACGTTGAGGGGCTTTATGGGTGGCGGCCTTGGGAGGGAGAAGGAGGTGTCTGCTTCTCCACGAGAGTTCTGCAGTTGAGTTGATCTAGTAACGTTGGACAGCACCAACGGCCAGAGCATGAGGCCGTGAAGGTAGATTATAATAAACCTGTTTCTGTAGCTGCAAAAAAAATGTTGCCAAATGGAAAAAAACAAAATCTGTTTTCAGGTGTTCACGGGAGGGCGTCCTCCCCGGAAGCGGGTAGGCTCTTCTGCTTCTACACTAGCGACCGGTGGTAGCCAGGAAGACGGGCCATCGGCGGCTGCAGCGGCAGCCACACGCAACGACGCGCCCAACCGCTCTGGGCTTCGTTGAGCCTTACTGCGCTCAGATCACTGAGCCGATGACATCAGGGCCTTGGAGGACCTGATCCGCGGGCGCGAAGACGATGCAGAATATCAGCGTGTGCCCATGCTCGGGCGGCACTATGCGCAGCGATGGGCTCAGGAAGATCTTCTCGAGGAGCAGGGTCAAGGAGCCAAGGCTGGTGGAAGGTTAGTGGGGTGACCCTTTGTGGTTCACTAAAAAAGTGCCCAGGTAGAGTTGTTTTGGCACAGTCGAAGGCTTTATTGTACAAGGACGTGGCAGAGTCGGTCATGAGGTCTGTGGTGTATGGTTGAATCCTTTGACACGGTCAGGGACTTTATGGTACAAGGATATGGTAGAGTCTTTCGACATAGTCAAGAGCTCTATGGTGTAAGGACACGATGGATCCCTTCGACACAGTAAAGGACTCTACGGTACATGCATATGTTAGAATCCTATGACGTAGTCAAGAGCTCTATAGTGCAAGTACACGGTCGGGACCTTTGATGCAGTTATGGACTCAGCAGTTCAAGGGTATGATATATTCATTGGATAGAGGAAAGAAGTAAATCCGGACTATAACAGTCAGATAATAATAAAAATAATAACTTTTCAGCTGGTCCCACTGCTCTGCAAAAACAGAATTCAATGTCTATCGGCATTGGTAGGAAAGGCACTATATAAAGGATGAGAAAGAAATTGCTCTACTGTGTTCTGGTGTTTTGCCAAGAAAAGCTTCTTATGCTTGCCTTCAAAAGAGCGGTAGAATGTTAGAGAGTATATTCAGTTTGGATCATTCATACAATAAGGGAGGGTTGTGTAATATATTTATAGTTGCCCATCCTATGTTGTTCACATTTGGTTGCCATTCTTTTATACCTGTAAAATTGAATTACCTTCACAGAAAGTGTAGGGGTCAGACCAAGAACACACCTTACTCATACAAAAGTTAGACCTTCCACAGCCGACACAAGGAACCGTTCTAAAGCTGCTTTTGCGATTGCACATTTTGGCATTAGCAAGGTAAAATTTAACCATGTCTCATAAACACTGGGGACGCACGAAATGTCTTGCGAATGAACTGGGCACGTGCTGTGTATGTGTCTGACATGCGATACTGTGATGTCATGGACGTCATATAAAATCACGGTTGTCGCGTGATGTCACCGTGTCACATGATGTCGCGACATCACGGTGTCACATAATGTCGGTGTCACATGGCGTCGCGGTTAGTGGCATAACATCATAGCGTTGCAGCGGCGTCGTGGTGTCACATAATGTCTGTGTCACATAATGTCACGATATGATGTCGCATGACGCGCAATGTTTCATGCGCAAATACGTGACGTCGGTGTCACACGGCGCATGTGGGTCTATCATGGCGTGGCGTTTCTCTACCGTGAAACCCAGCGTTGAAAGCAGCATTCCGCGTCAAAAGTGATCAGGTGGCTCTGCCGAAACAGGGAAGGGGCGGGGTCTTGTGTGCGGGTCTCCCCACCGTGCAGGCTGCGAGCTGGCGGGAGGAAGGTGGTTCGCTGTGGGGTGCCCGTGGCCAAGGATCCGCTGGAGCCCTGCCCGCTGGGGAGCCTGACGCAGCGTCTGGTGTCGTGCCTCATGGAAGAGAACCCTCATGTGCTTTCCCACGTGGCAGTGGCGGACGCTGGGGCCCAGCGCCGCTCGTTCCCGCTCCCGGCCTGGCACAGCTGGTTGCAGATGCGCAGAGAGCTGCGCGAGCAGGGGCCTGCTCGCCGACACCGAGTTCTCCAGGCGACCAGGTGAGGGCGCGGATCGTTAATGTCTCCGGGTTCCCACACTGGGTTCCAAGGGAAGTTCTCGCCCTCGTGGGCTCCCTCTGAAAACGGCTGTTAGTTGTGATTCTCTCTGGTAAAGGCAGTTAGCAGAAAACAAATTTGAGGAACTGCAAACACTTCTGTCATTGTTGTGTGCAGCGAACACTGTGTCGTTTGCAGGATGTATGGGCAGTGTGGATATGCGGCTTTATGGTTTCACCACTTGTGACTGCATGACTAGGATCATCAAACATGTATGACAAGCTTCGATAGAACTTGTCATATGTATGTGCCCCTTTGACCACTTGCCACAACAAAGCGTTTGCCTTCATGAAATTCTAGGTTTCTTCCTTATCGACAGAAAAAAATGCATTACGCCCTCCTTTTCCTCACCCCTTACCCCCCAAAAAGTATGAGTTTGCCCCCCCCCCCTCCCCCTGCGCTTAAAATAGTTTCTGCAGATGCCCATGGCTGCATTTAAATATACGCCACCTTGAGGATATCGTCGCAAACCCTGATGACGAGGAGATAAGACTTCACCTTCACGAAGTAGGCGGGGGATCGCGTTGTTGGCGTTGCCGGCAATGCGATCCCCGCAATTTCGTCGTTATGTTTCCTGAGAAGGATAGACTGATGAAGCACGTCCGTCCCTTTGTCGCCTGAAATGTACGCGACGACAAAAAAGCTTCTCGGTGAGTGGCGCCACACGAGCGAGTGTACTTGGGGGCCCCACTAGTTTGCGTAAGCTTGTGTAAATTGTGAAACATTCCTACCCGCAATCGTGGCACGGCTCCTTTAAGTATAGACCGACACGCGGGCTTGACGTCACGGAGCTGCGGCGGCGCTGCGATCGCGCCGGAGCCGGGGGTGTGGGCAAAAGCGCGCACGTTTCGCATGGGCGTCATAGCATTTCAGCATGCCGCGAAGCTGTGTTGCCGTTAATTGCACCGAAATGTACAAGAAAAGCAGCGGAGTGAGTTTCCACAAGTTCCCGGCAGACTCTGAAAGGCATAGAAGGTGGATAATATCCGTGGATCGAAAAGAATGGTCGCCTCGCGCGAACGACCGTTTGTGCGGCAAACACTTTCTTGAAGGCAAGTGCGGCTTCCATTTCAATCTCCGTCCCGAGGCTTGCTTATGTGCAGGGAAACCGTTGTCTGATCGAGACCACCCGGATTTTGTTCCCATGGTGTTCGCGCACAAAGCATCGGCCAAGCGCTCGTCGGAGGCTCGCTACGCCCGTGCTACCCAGCAGAAGAGGATCGGCGACAGAACGGCAGTGTTGTAGGCGTTACCGAAAAAAGTAACGAAATACGTTACTCGTTACTTGCAAATAAAAGGTACGCGTTACTGAGCTACGTTACCTAAAAATAAAAGGAACGCGTTACCGCTACCGATAAAAAGTAACGCACGTTACTTCTGCGTTACTTTTTTAAATTATGATTTAACACATTTTACGGTTTTGACGATACAGGTCATATATCAAGAAACATTATGTTCATGCAGAAACTGAACATAATTACTTTATCTCTTTTTACGGTTTCACCTAAATACTCACGAGAAAAAACGCAAAGAAAAACATGGCTTGACGCCTAAAACACGGAAAAAATTGAAGTGTAATTTCTTTAAGACTTGGGAAGTAGTAACGAGTAACGTAACTACGTTACTTGAAATAGTAACGTAAGTACGTTACCCGTTACTGTGTCGAAAACGTAACGAGTAGGTTACTACGTTACTGAAAAAAGTAACGCGTTACCGGCAACGCCGTTACTTGTAACGTGTTACCGCCAAGACTGCAGAACGGACAAAGCGTTACTGCTTGTCATGCCTTGTGGTCATGAGGGTAGGAAAAATATCATACCTTGACTTGAAGACGCTGTGTGTATTTAATCAATTAATGAATACACACACTTCCGCAGACCCACAGTCTGCTGATCCCGCCGGCAGTGCGGAAACCGACTCGAAGTAATCGTAGGCCTCGAGAGACTTGTACGCCTGCACCGTGTCGGCCGTGAACTGGCTTGGCGAAAAAACTAAATAAACGACGACGTGAGCCGTCGACTTCGGTGGCAGCAACTTTACGTCGGAAGTCCAGCAGGCCTTGTTTACGGCGTACGGATCCTCGTAGGCAACGCCGTCCACGCACAGTTTGTTTCGATACCGCTGCCGTTCAGGCTCGGGCAGCGAGCTCAAATAGTCGGGCATAGCATACGACATACGTTGTCAGGAAATACGACGCACAAATAAAGATACAAGCGTCCCTACAACGTCAACAACGAGCGCACGCCATAGAACGCAATGGCGAAAACACGGAGAGCCGGGCTGCTTTTGCCCACATAGCTACCGCGCATGCGCGGCCTTCCGGCCGTGTTGGTAAACAGAGTCGCTCCGCGTGTCGGT
>JAZHYW010029388.1:0-81063 GCA_037355805.1 Ixodes ricinus
GAGTATTTACGTCTGCTGGTGTATCAACGGCATTATGCGTCTGCTACAGGTTTAGAAGTGCCCTTTCACATTCTGAAATTTAGTCACAGGGGTTGTCAATCGTAGAGCCGACGCTGGCGTCTGTGTCCGAGATTTTCACCTGTTCGGCATTTCGGCATGATTTCAAGATGTAAGTACACATTGCAGGTGCGCAATGACCAGCATTGATATTTCCTTGTGTTGTCTGGATGTACCAGTGCTCCGAGGCGCAGTCCTTTCCACCAACTCTTGGCGTTCAATGTAGTCGGCAGGCAAGGGGTGCTCTGGTTTCGCCGTATCAGTGAATTGGCTCTGGCCCGGACACTTTTCTTGTTTACAGCGCATTCGCGGTGAGGCGGCCGAGGTCTCCTACCGAATTTGAAAGTAGACATTCATCAAGACCTCTGGCGCCTGACTGGCCTGACGCCCAAAAATGAAATTGCGAAAGGACGTTTTGAAGCGAATCGGTGAGGAAGGCAGCGGGGCACATGATTCGGCCATTACGGGAACGAAATCACACAGAAAAACCGAGCGCTGCAGCTCTGTTGCCAGCGGATGTACGTGTTTTCGCCACACGACATGCATTTGCATATATTAATACAAACATACACTTCAGATATTTAATTCCTTTCGTTGCGAATCATTGTCAGCGGTAGACATCTGGAATGTTGTGCAATGTTTACGCACAAAACAGTTATTTAAAAAAAAAAAACCTGGCACGGCGGACTACTTTGTGGTGTGCGTAGGAATGCTCTTCTCGAAGTTGCGAACCGTCCCTTCAGCCTTTGGCTGCGCTCGGACGGAAGCTGAAACGCAGTATAGTAATTGTTCCCTCTTTTTTCTTGTGATTTAAGGAATCATGGAAGTGTTCTTGAGAATTCTAAAGCAGCCACCGGACCAGACGTGTCAATCGAGCTTCCATGACTGTCGCCATCTGCTGACAGGTGCGAAGACCCGCAGCACGCAGCCGAAAGCCTGGCCCTGCAGTTTCTGCAATGCCCTGCTGCCCCACCTCCCGCTGCTGCAGCCTGTCCCCGCTGGGGCTGCTAGGTCCAGCGGGGTCAGACCGGGTGGGCTACGAGGCCGGGAGCCCGGCGGAAAGCCCCTGCCCGCCGTCTGCCAGGAGCCCCTCGACAGCGCGCTGGTGCCGCTTCTCAGCAACGCCCGAGAGTCCCTCGACCTCGAGATGGATCTTCCACATCCTGTACCAGTGAGGGCCCGTTTCCCCACCCAATGTGACAAGTGACTGCTTGTGGACAGTGTCTGTTATCACAGTGTACGTCGTCTGCTACATTGCGTACGGCGATCTTCTACGCTGTGTCACGGCGTTGTTCACACACATATGGCATCTGCTATGCAGTGTGTGGCATCAGCTACGCCGTCTGCTACTCAAGTGTGCACCGTCCAACATCCTACAGGGTATGGAGACTGCTCAGCATGATTCCGTCCGTTATGACGTATAGCGTCTGCTACCCGGGAGTGGCGTCTGCTACACTGGTTTCGCTTGGACACACTGTGATGCAAGCATTGCACTCAGAGTGTATAAAGAATCCAGTATGTGGTTTGGCGCGTTCTGGTGCACATGAGTGACGTCTGCTGATGGTGTAGCTGCGTCAGCGAGTGTCTGCATGCCGGTCGGACTCGGGTGACATGATGCAGAAATGTGTGCAATCCAGGAAAGTGCAATTGGACAGACAGTTGGAACAGAAGTTTGTGGTGTCGGCACGTAGAGCCGCTTTGGTGGTTTTGGTTCCGGAACAATGACTGGTTGGAATGCTTGATGGTATGCTGGCTGACGAAATATATTATTGCGGTGCTCCCGGCACTGTGTTTGAGGTGGGTGATGCGGTGTGTATTTTTGTTGTGGAATGTACAGACATGGTTGCTGGCAAACGGATAACTTTAAATGGTTCGCTTTCCTTGCCCTTTGGTTGTGGGTGAAAGGAGCTGTCTACGTTCGTACCTTAAACAGCATCTTTTTGTATCTTTTTTGTCTATGTACAGGAAGCTTAGATAGGAAATAATTTTGGCACTAAGGGTAATCCGCTATTGGAAAGAACCAATATTGATGTTGATAATGGTTTGAGGGGCTGGGTTCCAGTGCTATGCTGTTGTAGCCGTTTAGGACTGTATATGCTTTGTTTTTTCAAACGTGCACTTTCAGTCTAGGAACGCAAGGGTTTTCACAGTGCCTTTGTTTCTAGACGAACTTAAAAAGAGAGCCCACGTTTCTGAACGCAGCTTCGTTTTCTGAGGCGAAGTCATTTCCGGCACACCGTGTGTTGCTTGCCCGAAATAAACGAAAGAACTGCGAGGTTGAAGTCTTGGGCCTGACCGACGTAATAATTAATTGTCACTTTTTCACAAAAGTCTTTGACAACCCGGAAAGGGTATCCACAGTGTTTGTACGATTTGCACGCTCGGTCCGGAAGGAATCGTGTTTTGTGTACCTGGACAACTTGCTCTGCGGACAGTCGTGTGGCTGACATGAGTCACGCAATAAACCTGTTGCTTTTACGAATCACCTGCTGTCTACTGTGTGTGCGAGTGCTATTGTGGATGGCAGTGATGAAAACGACGAAGGGCCTCTTTGAATGGCCGGCCTTACTGGAAACTGGAGACCTAAGAAACGTCCATTTCTAAAAAAAAAAAAAAAGCACGAAATATAGAGAGAAAAATGCCTCAATTGCCAGAACATTTGTTATACAGTTAACAAATTAACTGATTTATCTGAATTCATAAAAAAAAAAAATAGTTCTTACTTCCTCATGTTGTAAATCGGTACGACAGCCATGATCGCAGAAAACGTACGGTGAAAACGAAACTCAAAGGGCGCGCGTGCGCTCGTAGCGCCACTAAACTGAAGTGGATGTTTCGTGCGTTCACACTTTTCCGTGTTTTCAACGTCGGGCAGTCGGGCTGTTCGTCTCCGCTGCTTCTTTTTGTAATTAGCTCAGTGAAGCACAGCTGCACAGCGCCTAGAAACTGCAAAAACCAAACGCTAAAGAGCTGTGCATACTCTTCTATGCTCCCGCATGCAACGAGCACTGCAGAGCGTACAGGAGGAGGCTAACTGCGTACTACGTCGAGTTCGGCTGTCGCCGATGTCACTTGAACGCGGCGACATTCCTCGAAATAAGGGATCCTCCCGCGCTGCCATGAAGGGAAAAGGCAAAGGATCCGGTTCGGAAGAGTGCCCGCTCCAGTTCCCAGACGTGAGCCCGTTGGATCACTCGCAGGAGTGTCCCCGGTACGCGGCCATAGCGCAGGGCGATTCGGCGATCGTACTGGAGGACCTCGAGCCGCTTCAACTCGAGCTCGAAACCTCTTGGTGTCGGTGTGCGAGCGGAGGCGACGACTGACGCACGAAACACAGTTGCTGGTCTCCTGGCAGGAGAAGAAGCTTCCTTGGGACCTCCGTCCACACCTGGCAAGCGAAGTCGGGCATCGCCGGACGGCAAGCCCACCAAGAAGTTCAGAGACGGCGGAAGGTGCGTTGATGCGTATTCTGTACTAGTAAAACGCGGGGTTCGAGTGAGTGGTGCACGCCAACCCGTTCCTCGATATCTTGTAGGTAATCCATAGTGTAAATATGAGATTTTGAGTGTGTGGACCGGACAAGTAAGAAAAGTGCGCGAATGCAAGTTTAGCATTTGCTGTACTCTTTGCTCTATGCACGATGGAAGAAGAGGGTGGATGTCTGAACAGTGCCTCCTCTCCACGGAACAGGGTGTGTCGAAGGTTCGCTCTCATTTCTGACAAACGCCGTGAGATGGCGCAGCATGACAGGAGCTCGAGGAACCGTCCTTATTCGCGCGCAGTGGATTTTCGACCCTTTTCTGGCCTTGTTCTGACACCTCCTGTCGGAACATTCCAGGTAGAAATTCACGAAACCAAAGCCCACGTTTCTCTTTGCTTGTACAGTGCCGTGTCAGTTTTGTTTCATGCAAGGCCCAGGCCAGTAATGTGTGCACACATGCTGCATGGTAATGCTGGCTCAATATTTACTGAGTGCCTTTGTAAACCTTTATTACGAATACAGTGAAGTATTCATATTGAGCAGTCGGTAAAAGTTGCCTACTGGCAAATCAGGCGCCTACGCCACTTTGACTGAAAACTGGGTTAATTTAGACATGGGCGCTTGTTTGCTCAAATCAGAAAAAATACCAAGATGATGGCCATAAAAAGAGCTTTGAAGGAAGTGTGAATGGAATTGGAGAAAGCACATTTATTTTCACACGATATCCCGTCGTCGCCGCGTGTAACGGGCTGAATATTTTCGACTGTTGCCGGTGCTTTGGAGGGGGTGGGCACCAAATGCACAATTTGCAGAATTCCCAAGTTTGGGATTAATAGTGGCCGCTTGTATGAAGGGGGCACACGCTTCCGCGGTAATTTATGGTAATCTTTTTTCGCAAACTAATCTTGCAGCTTCATGTTTTTGCTGGCTGAAATTGTGTTATGGTCACGAATATATAGCTGTGTCTATATACGCGTCGTTCTGCATCGGTATGCTGGCATAATAATTGTGTTGTGTGTATGTTTAGTCAGTCGGAAGTTAGTCAGCCTCAATGGGTGTCTGGTGTCTCAGCTGAAGATGAGAAATTGAGCCAGTGACCGCGAGGCCTGGGGTCTTTTACGTGCATCACACAGTAATGATACACGACCGCATGCCGGTATGATGCTCATCCAGATGAAGCAGGCAGGGGTGAGAATTAAACCCAGGATCCCTAGGTTCTTCAGCGCAAGGTTTCGCTCCAGATGCTCCGAACTGCAGTGCGCCAACACGCTCGGCCACCGATCTCTCGGTGTACTGGTATGACAGCACCAGCACTATGAGATTAACTCAATTGCAGAAACTGTCCATAGATTCTACTTCCAGACACAGCACCCTCCCTCTCGCCTATAGGTTTGCTTCCTGTCGTTAGAAGCGCCACAGTTCTGGAGACAGCTGTTATGGTCACTCTAAAATGAAGCACGGCGTCTAAACGGCACTTCACCATAGCCGCTACAAAAAATAGAGTTTTTAAGTGGCTCCTCCAGATGGCACTTCAATTGACGAGTGGCTAAAGCCTCTCGATAAAATTCACGCTTCGTGTTTTCTTCCAATTAAGGACAACCATTGTTGCGCAAACGAATGAGACATGCCACGAGCTAGTGCTCCAACGTCATTTGCTCCCAAGGGTTGTGCTGCCGTTTGCTTCCAGAGGCCTCACATGGCACAGGCCTCATGCGTTGGCACATTTGACGTTACCTGTAAGACAAGCACTAACACGTTGAGGGGCTTTATGGGTGGCGGCCTTGGGAGGGAGAAGGAGGGTCTGCTTCTCCACGAGAGTTCTGCAGTTGAGTTGATCTAGTAACGTTGGACAGCACCAACGGCCAGAGCATGAGGCCGTGAAGGTAGATTATAATAAACCTGTTTCTGTAGCTGCAAACAAAATGTTGCCAAATGGAAAAAAACAAAACTCTGTTTTCAGGTGTTCACGGGAGGGCGTCCTCCCCGGAAGCAGGTAGGCTCTTCTGCTTCTACACTAGCGACCGGTGGTAGCCAGGAAGACGGGCCATCGGCGGCTGCAGCGGCAGCCACACGCAACGACGCGCCCAACCGCTTCTGGGCTTCGTTGAGCCTTACTGCGCTCAGATCACGAGCGACGACATCAGAGCCTTGGAGGACCTGATCCGCGGGCGCGAAGACGATGCAGAATATCAGCGTGTGCCCATGCTCGGGCGGCACTACGCGCAGCGATGGGCTCAGGAAGATCTTCTCGAGGAGCAGGGTCAAGGAGCCAAGGCTGGTGGAAGGTTAGTGGGGTGACCCTTTGTGGTTCACTAAAAAAAGTGCCCAGGTAGAGTTGTTTTGGCACAGTCGAAGACTTTATTGTACAAGGACGTGGCAGAGTCGGTCATGAGTTCTGTGGTGTATGGTTGAATCCTTTGACACGGTCAGGGACTTTATGGTACAAGGATATGGTAGAGTCTTTCGACATAGTCAAGAGCTCTATGGTGTAAGGACACGATGGATCCCTTCGACACAGTAAAGGACTCTACGGTACAAGCATATGTTAGAATCCTATGACGTAGTCAAGAGCTCTATAGTACAAGTACACGGTCGGGACCTTTGATGCAATTATGGACTCAGCAGTTCAAGGGTATGATATATTCATTGGATAAGGAAAGAAGTAAATCCGGACTATAACAGTCAGATAATAATAAAAATAATAACTTTTCAGCTGGTCCCACTGCTCTGCAAAAGAGAATTCAATGTCTATCGGCATTGGTAGGAAAGGCACTATATAAAGGATGAGAAAGAAACTGCTCTACTGTGTTCTGGTGTTTTGCCAAGAAAAGCTTCTTATGCTTGCCTTCAAAAGAGCGGTAGAATGTTAGAGAGTATATTCAGTTTGGATCATTCATACAATAAGGGAGGGTTGTGTAAATATTTATAGTTGCCCATCCTATGTTGTTCACATTTGGTTGCCATTCTTTTATACCTGTAAAATTGAATTACCTTCACAGAAAGTGTAGAGGTCAGACCAAGAACACACCTTACTCATACAAAAGTTAGACCTTCCACAGCCGACGCACGGATCCGTTCTAAAGCTGCTTTTGCGATTGCACATTTTTGGCATTAGCAAGGTAAAATTTAACCATGCCTCATAAATACTGGGACGCACGAAATGTCTTGCGAATGAACTGGGCACGTGCTGTGTATGTGTCTGACATGCGATACTGTGATGTCATGATGTCATATAAAATCATGGTGTCACATGATGTCACTGTGTCACATGATGTCATGACATCACGGTGTCACATAATGTCAGTGTCACATGACGTCACGGTGTCGCATAACATCATAATGTTGCATGACGTTGTGGTGTCACATAATGTCTGTGTCACATAATGTCAATGATATGATGTCACATGACATGACAATGTCACATGACAACATGTGACGTCATGTCACATGACACATGTTGGTTTATCATGGCGTGGCGTTTCTCTCGTGAAACCCAGCATTGAAACAGCATTCCGCGTCAAAAGTGATAGGTGGCACAGCGAAAACAGGGAAGTGCGTCTTGTGTGCAGGTCTCCCCACCGTGCAGGCTGCGAGCTGACGGAGAAGGTGGTTCGCGGGGGTGCCGTGGCCAAGGATTCGCTGGAGCCCTGCCCGCTGGGGAGCCTGACGCAGCGTCTGGTGTCGTGCCTCATGGAAGAGAACCTCATGTGTTCAGTGGAAGAGGCGGACGTTGGGGCCCAGCGCCGCTCGTTCCCGCTCCCGGCCTGGCACAGCTGGAGCGGAGGGTGCGCAGAGAGCTGCGCGAGCAGGGGCCTGCTCGCCGACACCGATTCTCCAGACGACCAGGTGAGGGCGTCGGATCGTTATGTCCCGGGTTCCCACACTGGGTTCCAAGGAAGTTCTCACCCTCGTGGGCTCCTTTAAAAATGCCTGTTAGTTGATTCTCCACGTAAAGGCAGTTGCAGAAAAAAAATTTGAGAACTGCAAACACTTCTGTCATTGTGTGTGCAGCGAACACTGTGTCTTTTGTAGGATGTATGGGCAGTGTGTATGCGGCTTTATTGTTCCCACTTGTGACTGCATGACTAGGATCATCAAACAAATATGACAAGCTCGATAGAACTGTTATATGTATGTGCCCCTTTAACCACTTGCCACAACAAAGCTTTTGCCTATGAAATTCTAGGGTTTCTTCCTTATAAAGAAAAAAATGCATACCTTCCTTTTCTCCTCACCCCTCTCCCCCAAAAAATAGGATTTTCCCCCCCCCCCCCCCCTCCTTGAAATAGTTCTGCAGATGCCCATGGCTGCATTTAAATATCGCCACCTTGGGAATCGTCGCAAACTCTGATGACAAGGAGATAAACTCACCTTCACGAAGTTGCGGGGATCGCATTGTTGGCATTGTCAACAATGCGATCCCCGCAATTTCGTCGTTATGTTTTGAGAAGGATAGACTGATAAAGAACGTCCGCTTTTATCCTTGAAATGTACGCGACGACAAAAAAGCTTCTCGGTGAGTGGCGTTACGAGCGAGTGTACTTGGGGGCCCCACTAGTTTGCGTAAGCTTGTGTAAATTGTGAAACATTCCTACCCAAAATCGTGGCACGGCTCCTTTAAGTATAGACCGACACGCGGGCTTGATGTCACGGGAGCTGCGGCGGCGCTGCGATCGCGCCGGAGCCAGGGGGTGTGGGCAAAAGCGCACACGTTTCGCATGGGCTTCATAGCATTTCAGCATGCTGCGAACCTGTGTTGCCGTTAATTGCACCGAAATGTACAAGAAAAGCAGCGAAGTGAGTTTCCACAAGTTCCCGGCAGACTCTGAAAGGCATAGAAGGTGGATATTATCCGTGGATCGAAAAGAATGGTCGCCTCGCGCGAACGACCGTTTGTGCGGCAAACACTTTCTTGAAGGCAAGTGCGGCTTCCATTTCAATCTCCGTCCCGAGGCTTGCTTATGTGCAGGGAAACCGTTGTCTGATCGAGACCACCCGGATTTTGTTCCCATGGTGTTCGCGCACAAAGCATCGGCCAAGCTCTCGTCGGAGGCTCGCTACGCCCGTGCTACCCAGCAGAAGGGGATCGGCGACAGAACGGCAGTGTTGTAGGCGTTACCGGAAAAAAGTAACGAAATACGTTACTACGTTACTTTGCAAATAAAAGGTACGCGTTACTGAGCTACGTTACCTAAAAATAAAAGGAACGCGTTACCGCTACCGATAAAAAGTAACGCACGTTACTTCTGCGTTAGTTTTTTAAATTATGATTTAAAACATTTTACGGTTTTGACGATACAGGTCATATATCAAGAAACATTATGTTCATGCCGAAACTGAACAGAATTACTTTATCTCTTTTTACGGTTTCACCTAAATACTCACGAGAAAAAACGCAAAGAAAAACATGGCTTGACGCCTAAAACACGGAAAAAATTGAAGTGTAATTTCTTTAAGACTTGGGAAGTAGTAACGAGTAACGTAACTATGTTACTTGAGATAGTAACGTAAGTATGTTACCCGTTACTGTGTCGAAAACGTAACGAGTAGGTTACTACTTTACTGAAAAAAGTTACAGGTTACCGGCAACGCCGTTACTTGCTAACGTGTTACCGCCAAGACTGCAGAACGGACAAAGCGTTACTGCTCGTCATGCCTTGTGGTCATGAGGGTAGGAAAAATATCATACCCTGACTTGAAGATGCTGTGTGTATTTAATCAATTCATGAATACACAGGCTTCCGCAGACCCACAGTCTGCTGATCCCGCCGGCAGTGCGCGGAAACCGACTCGAAGTAATCGTAGGCTTCGAGAGACTTGTACGCCTGCACCGTGTCGGCCGTGAACTGGCTTGGCGAAAAAACTAAATAAACAACGACGTGAGCCGTCGACTTCGGTGGCAGCAACTTTACGTCAGAAGTCCAGCAGGCCTTGTTTACGTAAACATTCGGAATGAATAAACACAAATTCGGGACGAAAACAGACGCAGCGGATCCTCGTAGGCAACGCCGTCCACGCACAGTTTGTTTCGATACCGCTGCCGTTCAAGCTCGGGCAGCGAGCTCAAATAGTCGGTCATAGCATGCGACATACGTTGTCAGGAAATACGACGCACAAATAAAGCTAGAAGCGTCCCTACAACGTCAACAACGAGCGCACGCCATGGTGAAAACACGGAGAGCCGGGCTGCTTTTGCCCACATAGCTACCGCGCATGCGCGGCCTTCCGGCCGTGTTGCTTAAAACAGAGTCGCTCCGCGTGTCAGTCTATAGTGCTTTCTCAGTTGAAGCGCTAATTTAGCGGATCTAAGCCACCTGTCGATGTATATCTAGGAGCCAAGCACTTTCCAGTGTGTTCATTATTAATTGCAAGCTCTGTTGACCCTGCGTAGGGCCGATTGGAGCGCTGCGATCGCTCGATTGTCACGTAGGGACATGTATCATGTGACGAGGACAGGTATTTTCTTTCTCTGCCTTGCTTTACTTTGAAACGTAAAAACAAATCTGAATATGGCAAGCGAAACGATTGGAAGTTGTGTGTAAGTTACGATGGAACCCTGCGATAGCATCATGGCCGCCAACACCGCCTGGATACTTTGCCGTGGAGACCACGGAGCTTGCTTCTATGTGCTCTTCTCGCGCTTCCCGACTTCAAGCGGCAAACGAAAAGGAATACATACTCGAAACTACAATTCTCGGTGAAGGCCGCTCGATTCGCGGGTTCGGAAAGCAACGACAACAGTCCCAACGACGTCAGCGGCGGCTCTAGTCGGTGGGAAAGCCTGGCAAGCTGGGTTGGAAGGCCTAGCAAGGTGCCCATCACTCGCTGCCTATGACCAGCGGCCTCGTTTGTATGGATATGTTTGCGTAACTTTTTTTTTTTTTTTAATTTTTTACGTGGACTTGTTTTGTTTGAATAGTTTCAACCTTAACCTAGATCTTTTGGTTAGAAGGTGAGTCTTTTCTCTTCGTCGTCCCCTTGTCATTTTCGGAGTTTTGTGCTGTCGTGGCAGATGCTCTCGTTGCAGTGACACACTCGTCAATTCCATTTGCTGCTTCCTTTGATGTAAAGCTCAGATAAACATGCTATGGATTATCCTTGCATCATGTGGTATGTCCACTTTATTTTTCGTGTGTCTCCCTTAAACCGTGCGAGCAAATGCAAAAAAAAAAAAAAAGAACTTGCGATGGAATGCCAAGTTTAATGTTTGCATGGCTATAGTCGAGATTGGTGGTTTTTATTTTCTCTGCCCGCCTGTTTCTAATGCAGAAAAAGAAAGAGCCTTGTTTTGGAAAGTATGTTGTTTCAGAATCTGCCTGTTTGGTCACTTGATAGGAATCTGGAGCCACGACGATGGCCGATTTGGTCGTGGTCAGTACGATAACACGAAACTAGGTCACTGTGTCCTATTTCGTATGTCGCGACACCACTGTTGTTGTGCTGCTTGAGCTTAATTTTGGTGAGAAGTACAACGAAAAGCTAAGTCACACGCCACTTCAAACTCTCATTGAAATTAACGAATCAAACGTGATTTGTGAACGATACTCCTCTACATGCTACCAGCGAAGCGCAGAAGTGGTCACGTGATACTTAGTACTATGTCATGACAAGAAGGCGCCAGGTGGCTGCACTCCATCTTCTCGGGGCTAATAGGTGCCTGAAGTGTTTTACTGCATCAGTAATGAGACCAGGTTGGGTACTTCGGCTATCAGTCGAGGCAGGTAAACATTGCTTTAAATGTACCAATAAATACTCTTCACCAGAAATATAGAAGGAAAGGATTGAGCAGCAGTGGAGACTTTAGTTGGCAGACATTTTCTAAAGAAAATTAAAGCCAACGAAAGCCTCTTCGTCTATTCTAACATTTCTCTTTGCCAACAGATTAGTAAGGACAGTGTCAGACTCTCTTCTTCTGCACTGAATGTGCTGAATTTTTCGCATTATTTTACGCCGCAGGTCCTGGCAGAACTGCGTCGCTGCCAGGCCGAACTGCGCAGCGTGAGCGCCCGCAACGCGTCCCAGCTGAACACCTTGCTGCGACGAGCCAGGGACAGCCTGGCACAGCAGGAAGTTGCCCGCAAGCTGCGCGCCGCTGACAACGAGCTTCTGGACGCGTTCCGGCGCCTGGCGGCCGCACGTCAGCGCAAGAAGAGCCCGTCCAAGAAGGACCGAGAGCTAGCTGCCAAGGCGCTGCGCGATCGGCAGGCTCTGGCACGACAGGCCGACCGCCTGCTGGCAAACTCGACCGCCCAGCGCTGAAGACGTTGCGACACGTTGCGACGTGTATGAGGACGCCGGTCGTGCTCAAAGCTGGATGGGTTCGATGCTCAGAGACAGATGCTACTGCGGGCAAGTGAGAGACCTTCCATAGCTGTTAGTTCGTGCTCATGGGTTCTGTTCCAGTTCCCACGATGAAGAACGGCATCGCAGCATCATGATGATTCAACGCCATCTGCTCGTGCCTTAAACCAATAGACCGATCTTGCTAACTGTCAGGTGCATGCGTGGCGCCGCCATAACCTTAGTTCACAGGAGCCAGGTGGCAGCGTCCGACACAGCTCGTGCCGTCTCCTGCTCTGCGCAGTGCGAAGCAGTGGCAAGGTACTTTGCATGTGCAGAAAGGCTAAAATTTCCTCGGTGCATTGCGGCAGGGGCAATGTAGCCAAACTGGCTGGTGAGATCGGTCTATTCTCTTGAGGTGTTTAGGGTCGAAGGTATGTGGTGTTGAATACTATGTATAGCATTGGAGGCATCTAGTGCTGCAGACAGTTCTGAACTAAGATGCATGGAGCTGGATCTGGATAATGCTGAATATGTGCGAGTGTATAAAACATATCTTGCTGAGGTCCGAAAATGACCTACCGTGAAATACCGGGCAAGCGCCCACTCAAAATTCGGTGATAATCGCAAAACATTCGGGGACGGGCGCTTGTCTGGTCATCAATTTTACATGTAAATGTACTGTGCATATTTTCTCAGATCTTGCAAATTGGGGAATGGGCACTTAGTCTGGAATGGGCAGATGCGCAGTATTCTACGGTATGACTGGAGATATCTGGTATCTCGTGTCCAAGCTGTGGTTGGGCACCGGGCATGTTTTATTCTTTGGCACTGAAGGTTGCTCATAACTAAAGACGCATGACTCTGAATATTTTCAATATTTTAGACAATGTCGTGAAGACATCCAAGGCAAACAATTTCTCACTCATGGCATTGGATGTGTCTGACGCTGGCACTCTGGAGTTCTAGAAACTGTGCTGAAGATATCCGACGACTCAAGATATGCGTCACCGGATGTTTCACTTTTGAAGGTGTACAATTCAAAGGAAGGCTGAAAATTGAGGACACGATGAAAATTCATTTGCAGTGCCACAACATTAATTTGTAAAAGAAGTTTCAGAGTGGGGTATTATCAGAGACAGTCAAAGACACAAGAATGTGTCAATGCATTTCGTCTCTCTTGTTGGTACGGCCTGGGGGTGTTAAGGAAAACCTTTATATCTGGCACGTGCCTTTTCAACATGGCGACATTCCACCTGTAGACAACAAAAAACACAAAGTGTTCTCGTTTTTTTATTTTTTTTTATCTGTGACTGCACAAACATCTTGCTGGAAGTCTGTGGCAATGAATATGTTTCATGTTGAAATAATCTAATAATGAAGATGTCCATGGCTGATTGTTTGGTGTAGGATGTATGGTCTCCTGATTAATGTTTGCAAAAATGTGCAGGTACACTTTCATATTGTATAGAGTACACCTAACTTGGAGATGTGCAGGGCTGATGTTTGATAGCAACAGTGGCGAATGATTGAGAGCAGCGTTATCGATACGTGTGTCCGTGGGCATGTTTTAGCAGAGAGCGTGCTTGGTGCTAGTTACATTCAGTGTTGACGGCATTCAATGCTGAGCGCACATGGTGCTGGATCGGTAGAAGATGTGGTCAGCTTTTATCGGCATGGGCTCGGAAAAATGTCTTGTAAGGTAGAACTGACTCAGGATGAGCTGCTTATTTTTTGTGCATGTGTGTGTGTGTTTTTCATGGTCTTGCTGTTCTGCAGCGTGGGTGTTTGCACATTATGCTGAAGGTTGAAATTCATGAAGATTTCATGTGTTCAGTGTCTGAGCACTGTGAAGGTATCTTTTAATTAGAATAGCATGTTCATTTTTACGCAATTTTTCTCATGTTCTCAGGACTTGGTATAAGCTTCTTAAAAAAGTAAGGAGGAGGGAGGTTTTCTGGAAGGGAGGACATTGTTCTGAACCCTAAAGTCCCATCCAGCCTGTTCATCCAAAAAGGAGATTTAATTTTACTGTAGTTGATCTAGGGAGTGTCGATTCAACTTTTGTTCAAGCGTCTTTTTTTTTTTCTTTATTTCAGTCGTGTTTCATCGGTAATTTTATTTCTGCTCACATCCCAATAACTAAAGAACACTTTATTTTTTGTTTGTTTGTTTGAGCAGCATCATTTTGTGTAAATATTTCGTACGATCATCAGTTCTTCATTATGTCCTCTGCCGGTTTCAATAAATACGGACAAGGAATCTCCGTTGTGACCTGAATAGTTCACATTTCCTTTCATCTTCATATACTGTTTGCCTTGGTGCAGCAACTGTCGACTTTGCAAGGTGCAAGATATCCCCCCCCTTCAAAAAAAAATAAATACATTTACAGGGCCTTTTTTACCGAAAAAATAAACTATGTAACATCGAACGCTCATTCTCCGCCCAAATGTAGTGCTAGTGGTTCGAACCAGATGCTAAAGTTTCAGCACTAACCATTTACTTATTCAAAAGTATTTAATGATATTCGGAAATTTTCAAGGGGGAAATGGGCGGCCGGACGGCGCTCTTGCGAATACATGATTGGCGACGAGATGTTTTGGTGGCGCCACCACGCGGGCTCCATCCTGTGACGGGCCTGGTTGGATGCGAGCAGACGACGCGCCATGTCAAAGCACGGAGTGGTTCTGTTAGTTCGCATTTATGCCGATTAAAAACGGTTTATTTATTAAAGAAACGTGTATGACTTTTTGTGAGTGACTTTCTAATGAACAAAATCTCAAAGTTGCTTTTTATGTTAAAAAAAAAATAAACATTAAAATGTTTAAAAACAAGCCTGGAGCAGCTTGCGCGGCGTGCGTCAGGGCTCTTCACAGCCTCTCCAATTCTTGTTTTTCTTTTTTTTTTTCTCTCGAATATATGGAGGCTGTTGTAGAAAGAGGTTTTGCTAGGGTGCCTACATGGTGCCTACACGCCTCGTCCTGTGTACTCCTTTCTTTGTCCGTGTTTTAGGCGTATTTACTACAATGCATTAGTACCAACTATCCCAACTCGCAGTTTTAATACGGAGCGTTCTCTCTTGTTGTGACATTAGGAGGATGGTCTGCCTCGAGCTCCTCGCAGAGGTCACACAATCACTTGGTGTCATCCTCTCTCTTTTTTTTTTTTTTCTGGTAGAAATATTTATTTTGGTTTTTTAACGTTGTTAGGGTCTAAAAAATAGATTCAGGGGCTCGGTGTTGTAAAGAAGGGCGTTGGGTAACTGAAGAGTGCCAAGCCTCCATTTGCGCTGGTCAATGCGCGTGACAGTGTCACTGCGCTCGACTTTACCAAAATAAAAACGACCATTTTTCTTCTTTTTTTTTTTTTGGAAAGGGAAGGGGTTGTGAAAAGAAAATGTAAGGGATTACAACGACTCCGTTACGTAAATATGTAAGGGAATTACTTTACAATTTCCCTAGCAAATATGTAATTATTCCGTTACTAAAATTACTGATAAATGTAAGGGATTACAAGTAATTTCTTTACTTGTGACGAATACTTGTGACAAGTCTGCTCCAGGCGATAAGTCGTCTGCCGCAATTAGAGTTTTTGAAATTGTGTAATAGTTATTTTTTCTTCAAATTCTTTTTCCTGGCCTTTTTGTCTCCAAATGACACCGCTTCACTTTTCACTTCCGCCTTCAAAATCTCCCAGCTTACAGCATAAAAAAACGAGTCTCCGGCTGCCCAACGCAGTTTTTCCTTTTATGATAGTTGAAAAATCAATTAGATTACTAACGCATACGTACTATTACACTACTAACTGTTAATATGATAATATAATTTATTTAAATTAATATTACTTATTCAAGCTATTAAACTAATGTAATTATCAATATGACTAAATAATATTGCATGGAATATTTATAAATAAATACTAAATCCAATCATTAATATTAAATAACATTTTTAAAGCAGTATTTAAGTTAATAATGTATTGAAGAATGTACAGTCGCAAGCGATATAGCCAGCCGGCATCAGCCAGGCGGCGCCAACAGAGTGAGAGCCCACGGTTATATAGGATAGGATATCGCGTTTTCGGTTTTTATTTTTTTTTCAAAATTCGGCGTACTTTTTTCGGTGTTTATTTAAAATTCAATTCTCGTTTTTTTTTCGGTGTATATTTATGCCCACAAAAGTTTACCGTCTTTTTTCGGTGAATATGAAATAAACACCGACAGACACCGGATCGGATGATCCTTCTAGCTCTGACTGATATTTGTGATCACTCAAAGAATAACGGCACAGATACATTGAAAAAGAAATGGACACTTTTTGCAAATGTGTGCAACTGTAAAAGAAACAAGTAAAGACACAGAAGTACAGACAAGTCAGATATGAAGCCTATGCCCAAAATCATGGAACTTCACCTTCTGTACATCAGGATTACGTGATCTTATTATAGTAAACACACATGTACTTTCCCAGGTTCTCGTTGATCCGCACTCTTTCTTTCCTGTTAATATGACCCAGGCTGAGGAGGTGATGCGCTGCCTGAGCCAAAATCGGTCAATCAACCAAATCTGACCGCCAAAAGAGACACGGCGCGACGTTTTGAAGCACAACACATTTCGTGTAATCACTAAACCCTGGCTGCAGAGCTTGAATCAAGTCAGCCTCCCTTACAACGAGTGTGAAAACACACTCGTACAAGGCGAAGTCATGGGGCATTTCGGACATCACGTTCCGATCCCTGATGCGCACATTAAACCATAACGTCGTGATGGCATCCGTGTATCCCATTCATTCGGACACGTTTCGATAGACACTGCCGTTCCGCTTTTTTCGCCACGGCTCTGCAACACGACTGAAAGGTCAAAGTGGCCTTTTTCGGTTGACACCGAATTTTAGAAAATGAATTGGACGTTCTTTTTACGGTTTTTATCGATTTAAACCGAAAATGACGAACCTAAAACTGCCCTTTTTAGTTTAAAGCCGAATTTCTCAAAATGAATTTGGCGTACTTTTATCGGTTTAAACCGAAAACTCCGCACCCTAGTTATAGGTAGGGTTCCGTGTTTTCGGTACCTATTTTTCTTCACCACATTCGGGGGTTATTTTTCGGTGTTTATTTTTTTGCCCGAATTCGGTGTTTTTCGGTGTCTATTTGTGATATCACAAATAGACACCGACCCACACATCGGGGTTTTTACCATATAAGCCCCGATAAACCCACCAACCGGGGTTTATCGTGGGCGCTCTAGAAAACACGACGTTCTATGCGTTATTTACTACTTAATAAGGCACATAGAAACAATTTCCAAAGAAACAAGCAGCGTCGCGGTCAGTTCAGTACGGTCGGTGCTTGGATTGGACACAAAGAAAGTTATTTATAAAAGATTCCTGCTGTGAAACTGCGGTTTTTCTTCTTCAAAGCGAGCTTCAATTCGGTGTTTTTCGGTTTTTACCGATTTCGGGAAAACCCTTTGGGTTTTTTTCGGTGATTATCGGTATAAACCGAAAAACACGCAACCCTAGTTATAGGCTATAGCCTATCTCCTCGTAAATTGGCAAAGGGCCCCACATCGCGTGCCGGTGGCTTCTTTACGCGCTACGTATACGAGCGCAACGCGCACACATTGGAGCATGACGAAGCGAAAAGCTTGATACTTCCAACGAGGTGTAAAAGCGCACTCCGGTGATATGTAGTGCACGTTCCGATTGGCCCGCCAGGGCCGTAGCTTCCGCCGTACTAGAATGTTTTGCGATCACGGCTTCCTGGCCTACCCAGTATTTCTTGCTTCAGACACTAGGCTAAGAGGCGCCACCGGAGTAATAGCTCACGTTTGAACAATGCAGCCGCCATTCCCAGGGATACCCAATATTTCTTGCTTCCGTCGCTAGATGGTGCCAAATCAAACAGCATTGCAGGTTGCAACATGACATAGGCGAGCGTGTGGCTTTGAAGGCGTCCAATGCTGTCTAACAATTGAAATCTTTACAGTGGCAAATTATGCAAGTCTTGTTTGTTTTCTATTATTTTCTCGGTCGATCAACTGCTGTTGTGTCACCACCGATTTCGGCATTGATTTGAGATCAATAGTGGGGCTCCTTAGAGGCCGTTTTTGGGCACACTTTCCCGCAGTGGAGAGGTTGGAGGGTCTGTTTTGGAGTTGCCTCGTTGACGAGGCAACTCCAAACCAGACCCTCCAACTTGTCCACTGCAAATAAGCTGGGGATTGGCTGGCACTTCGCACGTGGGACAGTGCGTATGGCTGCTTTGGAGAACAACTACAGGGTGTTCCTGTGCGCGATTTGGATGGAAAACAAATTCTCATAAACAAACCAGTGAGCGGAATGCACTGAAACTTTTCACAAAGATGCCTTTAGGTGGTGCAATTCTCATACCCAAAATAAATAAATAAATTTCAGTAAAAAACAAAAAACGCGTAGTTTTTTATTTTTTATTTATGCACAGGGTGGAAACTGGCGAAAACCATCTGGTAGACGCTCACACACGCTGGGATCTGCTAACTCTCTCTTAATGTTCATCTCAGAGAAGCTTTGGCGTGTTTGCTTTATATTGTGCCATGTGCGAGCAGCAGCACAACACCTCTGGAGTAAAGGAAAGACTTGCTGCTTTCCTTCACCCCAAAACAAGCTCTCTTCTCGGGCCTACACTCTTTTGCGGCAACCCACAATAAACAGACTGCAATATCTATCCCGGTCTCTCCAGAAATATTGAAAAAGTGCGCGTGCACAACTTTGATCAGTGCTCAAGGTGTGTGAGCTTTAGTCGTGGGAATGTGGTTAGGGTGTCCTAACGTTCCTGGGGTGTCCTGTGGACGTTCAAGGGATATTTGCGCTGCTTTAGGGGGGGGGGGGTTCTGCCATTCTGCCACTGTGCACTATTTCCTCTCTCGTTGTCCTAGCTCTGAGTATCGTCTCATGGGCCAGTCGCCCTCCTTCTCCACTCAGACCACACACTGACCATAACGTCATGGGTGTACCGACCGGTAGCGTGAGGATTAAGGGAGCGTTTGCTCACCGCCCACCCAGATCGCTGTAGAGTGGGACGACTGCAAAACGACACCCGATACATCGCCGCCGCCTTTGCGCATGCGTCGTATCGTTGTAGGGTATCGTTATCGGGAGTCGGGGCAGACAAAGCTACTAAGCGCGGGCTAAGCCGATGCTCCATCGCTTGCGAGACGTGCATTTCTACCACGAGTGCTGCTCGCTTTGTGGAAGAGCGTTTTTAAGGCAGCGACCTCGTGCTCTCGTGCTTGTGGCGAGTGGTGGGCGACCTGGGCGGTCGCCCAGGGTCGCCATCAAAAGGGGGCGCCGCCGCCCTTTTGAATTTTTACCCGGCGGTGTCTTTCGTTTCTGAGTGCCGGAGAGCGTATTTCCGATTGCCTGGTGAAAAAATTACAGTAAGATCCACTGGTGTATTCTTAGGGAATACGTTATCATGACCCTTGGGAAACGCCATATACGTCCTCCTTCGGGAAACGCTAACACTGACCCCGTAGCGAGGCCAAAAAGAGGCAGTAAAAAATAAAGGAAGCAAAAGAGAAAGAGAAAAGTGAACAAGTCAGCGTTAGCGTTTCCCAAAGGGGGACGTGTGTGGCAGGGGGGGGAGGGGGGGGGTGAAATCTTCCATTTTGCTGGGGCCCCTCTCCCCCTCCCCCTCATACAGCATTTTGTCATGCGCCCCCCCCCCCCCCTGAAAGAAATCCTGGCCACATGCCTGGTGTGTGGCGTTTCCAAGGGTCATGATAACGCATTCCCATATAAGAATCCACCAATGGATTCTTTTAGTTCAAGGTCCTCGCGTGGCTTGTGTACTCCGTTCAGTGTTCACTGCATTCAATACACGCAATGGTTCGGCGCACCTGGCAGACGCATAACATGATTCCGTGAAGAGCAGACGTGAGTTTTCATGTATAATCATTATATTGCAATCACTTCGAATGCGTACCATTGTGGGATTTACATCGCTCGTCGTGGTAAACTTGAGTTGAAGATCAATAGAATCTAGCAGCTGATAATCTAGGACCCATGGTCAGAGAGAGTCAGTGGTATGGTATTTAGTGTAGAATATCAGCTGATTCCACGAGTCTTCATAGCACGGTCAGCAAATTTGCTCACACGGAAGGATCTGTAGCATCACGCCTAAGCGTGTACAGTGACCGGCATGGGAACGACGAGGACATTGCCCCCAATGTAAACAATGCACCATTATTCCGAGACATCCATTCCCCTGCCAAAATACTTGCAATCGGTTCAGCGGCTGAATACAGAAGCGTTAAAGTCATCATTACACTCTGATTCAGCAATATATACAATCAAGAAAAGTCGTGGCAAGGATAACCGGTAGTAAAAGACTTCCACATGTTGTTGGAGATAAAGAGCTAGGGAATGACCTGCGTACGCACGTTGCTTCTTTTTGTTTTCGCGGACAAGCGTACACGATATCGGCGTGATTCTGAGATCGCAAAAAAGCAAATTGTTGTGTGTATGTTCATACAGCCGGAAGTTAGTCTGCCTCAGTGGGCGTCTGGTGGTCTCAGCTGTAGATGAGCAATTTAGCCAGTGCGGTACAACCGCTAGCCTGCACGACCGCACGCCGGTATACGATGCTCTCGGAGATCGTTCGAGCTCGTGTTCATGGGACGCTTTCTTTCCGCAGACATGTATTCGTCGTTGGTGTGGGAACTCCGCGCTTTCTCGCCAAGCCGACAGAGCGGGAGGCCCGTGTCACGCGACGCCATGTCGGCATCCCGGTCCTCTCAGGCGAGTCGTTTTGTAGGCGGAATCTTTGGACGCACTTTGGGCTTAAACTTCGCGTTCCCTTGTGGATGTTTTTTTTCTCTTGAGTGAAGCGTTGTTAAAAGTGAGATCAGACTGCGCACAGGGTGTTGGCCGCTTTTACGTGGGCGCGAATCCCTCGGGTGGATTATAGGCTTAGCTTGCACGCACGTTGTCGGTTCGGGTCTCGAGAGGTTCGCGTCCGTGACAAAATCAAAATAAACTCGCTGTCTTTTTTTTTTTTTTTTTTTGGGCGGTCAACAGAGTCTTAGTTTTTAAATGCCAGAATTTTAAATGTTCGAGACGGCGGAGTAGTCGACTTTCTGACATTTAGGGGATACGATCTTTAGCTGAAGAGGATTTCGCGCTGAGGGGGACCTTGCCCTGCGGTCCGTTGGAGCACTCATCGTCTGCGCGGCCAAAATAACTGGCATGAAGTTTTCTTCTACCTCTTCGCGGTTAGCGCGATTTGCGGTTGGCGTGTTGGCACGATTCTCAATCGTCGGTTAAGTAGCACACAAACACTCACTAGCTTACACGTTAGGCAGGATACATACTGTACTTCGTTTCTCTTTCAGCCTGTCAGTGTAAACGTAGACGTCCACTTTTTACAATTTTAGGATTTATAATAACTATAAATTTGATGTTTTTAATGACTTTCAATTG
Source organism: Ixodes ricinus (assembly GCA_037355805.1). Lineage (NCBI taxonomy): Eukaryota > Metazoa > Arthropoda > Arachnida > Ixodida > Ixodidae > Ixodes > Ixodes ricinus. Next base: position 21,277 of record JAZHYW010029388.1, read on the forward strand.
AAGATTTTTTTAATCACTGTTATTTCAGGATCATAGCAGTTTATTTCGGCTCATCTAATCACTTTCTATTTCAGGTGGTAATAATTTTTTTTTTAAATTTCAGGTGATCTAATTATTGTTTATTTCAGTCAATCTAATGATTGTTTATTTCAGTCAATCTAATGATTTTCTATTTCAGGTGATCTAATTATTGTTTATTTCAAGCGATCTAGTCACCTTCATTTTCAGGACCTTGATATGTTGTTCCTTGGCACGAAAACATCACTACCTTACACGTTAGGCAGGATACACACCTTAATCTTTCAGTATTTCGGCTTTAGTAAGGTCTGTGCTTGATATGAATTTTGTAGCGTGAGCTACACTGGCCGAGGTTGAGCAGTTTCGCGTGGCTGTCAAAGAGCCGTGCTGCGCAAGCGCGAGGAGCAGTGACGTCACATGGCGCACAGCTGGCGCGCCGGAGACGCGCCGCCGCGCGCCCGCGCCGCCGCGCGCCTCGCCGGTCTGCGCATGCGCGAGGAGCAGTGACGTCACACGGCGCACAGCTGGCGCGCCGGAGCCGCCGCCGCGCGCTCCGCCGCCACCGCGCGCGCCTCGCCGGTCTGCGCATTCCAGAGGAGTGACGTCATAGCCGCGGCAGACGCACCGGCGCCGCCGCGTGCCCAGCTGTCCGCCTCCGTTGCGCAGTAGCCAAGTCTGACGCTGCCCCGGAGCCGCTTGATAGCGCCTCTCATTTTGTGCGCATAAGCTCACGCTACGTATATCCTGGCATAGCCGAGCTAAGCCACCGCAATTTTTTTCTTTCTTCTCCGGGATCTGTACTTAAAATTGTAATCGGTGTAGTTTTTCCACTTTGGCAATAAAGAATTTTTCTTAGTATCGTTTGTTATGCCTGACTTTTTTTTTTCATAAAGGAGCCATGAAACGATTTTTCTACTTTCGCCAAATACTGATAACCGAATAAACTTCCCTTAGTTTTCCTTTCTAGGCAATGGCAGTCGCCAAAAAAAAATTCGAGAAATATGAGCAGCATCGTTCATCCCCTCAACTCGGAGCCAGAACAAGCGGCCACGTGGCCTGTTGCCTATCCTATGCCGTCAACGCTAATCACACCCACGCACTGGGGTTGGCAAAGTAGAAAACGTGTGCTGAGCTCCAGGCATTGTTAAGAGTTCGGCAATTCTCACGAGCCACTACCCGAGTGTCCGCCGAGGCATTGACTGTTACGAGCCGAAGTCGAGTGCTCACGCAATTCTCGTGTCCAGCCCATGAGCAGGCTCTCGACTGTCGTCAGGTGGGTGGTTTCGATCCCACAATTACGTCATCATGCTTTGCGAAGGCAAGACTAAAACAAATACTTAGTCCCCTTTTATTCTCCCAATTTTACAGCGATCAAGAAGCTTCTGAATCAGTGGCGGTCTGTGCGAGTATACTTGAACAAGACTAGGACCAGTACGCCTCTGCAAAGTCATAAACATTTCAACCCGATATCGTTTCATGACCCCTTTAATAGGCAACATCTTCGGAAATTGGTTTGCGAAGAAGTTGCCGACACCTCACAACACGCACTACCATTCTGCAAATTACTCGCTCTCGTTTCATGCTAACGTTTGTACAAAAGAAAACAAAAACAAAAAAACCTGCTGTTTTTTTTTTTAGTTGCAGCACGGTTGGATTTTTTGGTGAGCTTTCTTTCAAGCTTCGTGATGTGTCCCCTTTTCTGTGTGTTCCTCATATCACTGGAAATAAATTTTGAGACAGCTTCGACTAAGTTCGTGTAATGTGATTCAACTGAATTTAGCGCCATTACTTGTGTTTGTGGCGCTGTCTTGTTCTTCCTTTCTTTGCAGGTTCCATGTTCGAGTGGTCCGGTGCTCACAGCCTCCCAAACCTTGGGACTACCTTCGGTAAACTGCCGTAGAAAGTCGTCTTATTATTTTTTTTATTTGACGTCCATAAATGTTACACAACTGCAAACATTGGTTTCTCTCTCATTGTACAGGGGTTAAATAATTGCCATAGAACAGCTCATTTTAATAGGTTTGCTGAGTGAAATAAACCCAAACTGCAATGCATAAAAATTAAATGTTCGAAATATGTAGCGTTTTTCTAGGCATGTATCTCCGCTGCTAATGTTGCGGGAGATGAGTATATCGATATATAGTAATATGATATTATTAAAAATACTTTATTTTCTGGTAGTGTACAAAAACAGTCATAAAGGCCTTCCTATTGGTACACTATGAACAAAAATTAGCTTCACAAAAACACAGCCAACTGAGCGAACAAAATACAGGAACATCAGCGGTCTCTACAATGAGTATAAAACATGATAAACGGGAGATAAAGCCATACACTAAAAACAAACAAAATCATATATAAAAAACGACAATCTTTCCAGCATTGATAAAAAACAATTGTGTGGATATATGTCCAGATCGGCATTATAAAGTTCATTATACGAGTGCGTAATTCTAGACATGGGTGAGACATGATATGGGGTATTCGGATAAAATGGTAAGATCACTCTACTATACTTCGCATGGGTATGTGAAAGTTCACAGATGACAAAAGCGATACGCTATCGATGTGACCAGAAATTACATTATGTAAAAACGTCACATCACAGATGGTACGCCGTTTAGATAGCTATTCTAAGCCCAAACGGTTCACAAGCGATTCTAACAACGACGATGAAAGTATCTATCATAAATTGTTCGCACCAGGCGCTTCTCATTTCGCACAATTTCGTTGCTCTGATTAGAAGACAAAGAGTTCCACGCTAACGAGATGAATGCAAGTCTTGAGCGAACCAATGAACAAAATAAACAGATCCGCCATCATCGACACCTCGTGTTTCACGCCCCGGATCCCCGCGCCTGATTTCGTCAGTGGGCAGGGCAGCGCAGCTATGGTGCGAACGCCCATAAACCCGCTTCTGTTCTTGGTACGGGTCAGTAAGCCTTGCTATGTTTCAGCACTCAAGAGCAATTATACGTGTATTGTTGTGCTGCCCTGACCGGAAACACTGTGTGGCAATGTTGCCGGTTGCTTTGATTCCCTTTGTTCGTTGGTGTTGGTTCAAAGCGGAGGCGTGGAACTCGACCCAGGACCTGGGGTCGAGGAAAAACTTGCCGCAATCTTAGCTAACCAGAAATCTCTCTCTGCCGACATGAAGTCCATGCAGTTGAAACTCGAGATGTACATGGCAGGCACTAACGAACGCTTAGCGGCAATTGAGACAAAGGTGAAAGAATGGTCAGAGTCTTCCCAGAGGGTGAACCGATGCGAGCAGAATTTGAGACAACTTTCTGACAAAGTACCTTGAAAACAAAGGAAGACGAAGCAATATAATTGTACACGGCATAAATGTGATTAAAGACGATACTACAGCTTCGCTCAAAGAACTGGTGCTTAAAAATGTATTCGAGGAAAAGCTAGGTGTCACAGTCACAGTGAATATGCCCGAAACGCATTCACAGACTTGGGACTGAAGGGCACTCAAGTGTTCATATCGGAAAATTAACTCTGGAATAGCGTAAAATGTTTTCGTAAGCCCGATGATAAGGTATCTCTGCGGTACAATAAGTTGAGGATCAATGGTGAAGTGGACACTCGGGATGAGTCGACAAAAGCAACGTGCAAAATTACCAAGCCAAGCATCTACGCAACCTGTGACAGCGTAGCTCCTATCGCGGTGGCAGCCAGCGTTATCGGGTGCTGTAGTGGAACTGGAAATTTTGTTAATAAACTGTCGAAGCATAAAAAAATCGTTCAGCCTTTCCACCTCGTGAAGAAGGAAGACCAGCGGAGCTGCACTCGATACACTCTCTGCTTCTTCTTCGTCGTCGTGTTTTTCGCTCTGTTTTCTACGATGAATTCCCAACAACGCGCCCGACTATCCATTCTTTTATTATAGCTGGAAAGGTTGCCGCCATCTACGAGCAACGGCGGAAACCATACTGGTTGTGTGCTTGCCGCCGTCGCTTATAGATGGCGGTAGCTGTCCAGGTAGGTTTGTGTCGACATACACGGACACGTTCCTGGGGAACCTAGCCCTTAACAGCTCCGCTGTAAGAACAAACAAAGTTGATGAGTTTGCGGAACTTGTTGCTATGACTAAACCTAGTATTGTGATCGGCACTGAATTCTGGATATCCGACTCTGTAATTGATGCTATGTCTTCCCTTCCAACTACGTTGCGTATCGATAAGAGAGGAACACGCCTGGCGTCGGAGTATTTGTCTTGGTTACGAATGTCCTTCAGAGTTCGGAAATGATTGTTGCAGGTTCAAGATGTGAAACTGTCTTATGCAACATATTTCTACGTTCTGGAGAAACAGTTTAGCTGCATTATCATTTTATTGTGCTCCTGGGTCAAGCCATGAGTCTTTGGTGTGTTTATCTGACACAAGTTCGTCTATTTCTAGCGCTTTTTTTTTTACTCGGTCGAGACTTTAATTTGCCCCATATTTCTTTGCGTGATGGCCAACTGTGATGCAGTAATTCTTCCACATTGTGCTCGACATTTTCGAATTTCGTCTTAAGTTTTGGATTGTCCTAGCACGTTACACGGCCAACTCGAACAGATCTAAAACGGACGAGTGCACTTTCGACCTTCTTTTCTGTGACTCTCAGACAGTTGTCTTCGTCACCTTTGTGAGTTTGATATGCACCGAGTAAATCAAACACGCAGAATGAACTCGCCGGATTCCTGCGTTTTTATTCGTGTAAAATTTATGTTTATCGGTGTCTATTTTTCTACTGAAACATATATGTCCGTTACGCGGCGGCGGTGGCGCTGCTCTTGACGCTGCGCATGCGCAGGGTATCACTATTTCCGGGTACTTCACTGCGTACATATCTCAAGCGCGCAGCACGCTTATTACACTCAATGGCATGGATATGTATGAACGAGGCTTCTTCTATCTTTGGATCACGTCGTAACGTTGGACGATTTATGTCAGCGCCTCATTTTATTCGAAACCGCGCACGGTCTTACGGACGGACGACGTCAACCGGGGACGTCAGACGACTAATTGATCTTGGCTGTGAAAACAGTTTGCCACGGAATGCGCTGTCCTCAGCGGAGAGTCACTGTATGATCACTCGCAGAATGAGACCGGGAGGGGAGTCTTTGTCGGATGGCTATCCTTCCATCATGCCCTCGTTGCCTTCCGCCGTGCTTTGGATGCGCGTGTTACGTTCGGAAGCTCACGAAACGGCAAAGTGTTATCAAAAATAAAAAAAGAAAAGCTCGCGATAAAAAAAAAATTCCGAAAAAACGAAAAAAACAAAACAAAACAACGTGCTGCAAAGGTACAGTACATTTGTCAAAGCCTCATCCTGTTTGATCAAATCGATGAAGCTGTAAATGTTCGGGTGAGCCCTCCCTGACACCGCGTTTATCTTACGGTGCCATGTCTTCAAGGTTGTTTCGGGAGGGAGAAGTGAGGTCTCCAAGGAGGACAGTAATTGGACATTTGAACGTAATCAACTGTTAACGAACAATACAAACGAACCGACCCAACTGATAACAAACGATGGCTGAAGCGGGAAGGTTGTTTCGGGATAGGGCGAAATGGGAAAGGAAGAAACGAGAAGGTCGTTATTGAGCCGGCTCGAAACGGGAAGATACAGACGGGAGGGTTGAATTGGGAATGGGTCGAAACGGGAACCACCCTTCCAGGCACCATCACTATAACCAACGTCGTTTTGTGCACGTACTTTTGTGTCACTCGATACAAATAAGACCTGAAACATTTACAAGTAAAAACACAAGTTCTTAAAAACGTTCAAGGAACACATGAAAACGATGGTATCATTGACCGATGTGGTTCAGCGCCTCCTGACATAAAAAAGGCCAGAAACTCATTCTTTTAAATTGTAAAGTTTCGGGGCTCTTAGGAACATTAAACGAACGATAGATCTACCACACCACTCAGTCGGTGATCTTCATTCGAAGAAGTGTCCGATGTCAGGTCAATCACCGAAACGTTCTGATTTCGGTCGACGTCGGGTGGTTTCACGGGGCTATCGTCGATCAGGATGACGTCGATACGTTTCACAATCAGGCGTCCACCTGCCATCCGGGAAAATTTCTACGGCGCCACAGAAAGAGCCCAGGCGACCCAGAATCTCGAACACAAGCAGGTCAATCCTCAGCTCTTCTACCTTGATGCTTCGATTGCACACTGGACAGCGCCACAGCGGCCGGAGGGTGTTTTCGTTTATCTCGAGGTAAGCCATCGCGTCAAAAGTCTGGGCGTGGGAACATCTGGCGCCACGGCACGGCACCTTAAGCCTAGTCTTCGACAAAGGACAGTGTGAGGGACAGCGTAATGAAGTCAACGACGCCCAGTGTTTTCATCCCCAACCACCTCCGTCACCAACTCCTGTGTAGCGGCCATGTTGTCCATTCCCTTCAGACGAACGTCCCCACCCCACCGAACCAATTCGTGCTCCGGTGTCTTGTCGACGACGTGAACCGTGATGTATAGCCCGTCGGGTACGTTCGAAGTCCTCGATGCGGATGTCGTTCACTGCGGCAGAGACGTACCCAGTGATGTCGAGCATCTTCAGAGGCACGCCGAAGAACTTGGCATCGTTGATCTTGAAGGTTACCGTCATTTCGTCGCGCTTTGCCCTCCGGGAAATTGTTGAAGACAAGGAGGACTCGTCTTCTTTCGCGGTCAGCGTCAAGATGCTTCGGCAAGAGTCGGCACCTGTAATTCCTGCCGCCGTAACCAACTCGCAAGCAACGAACGTCGCCTGTAGACTGGCGCGTAGAATGGCTGCTGAGGAAGCATGCCGCGTGCGGCGGGTCCGACGCGGCGATGTGAACGCGGGTGTGAAGTGGTTTGTGGCTCTGCGCTGTTTTTGACACTGTGAAAGGGAGACCGCACGCAGGCCGATTCGAGCTGATACGCTGGGGAGGGCGAGGGGGAGATGGAAGGTGGAAGAGACGATGGGTCGAAGCATCGGCTTGACTCGACGATGACCAAGTAGGATATGACACAGCGCTTTGGTTTCTCGCTATATTTGTCATTCGTTCCGTGGCCACTTATTTCGCAAGCCAAAGAAATGCATGACCGTGATAAGTGATTACGAGGATGCCAGTTGATGGCATCATGCCATTACATGTCTGTTTTCGTCCTTCTGTTCATTTAGTGCTTTTTTATTGTTACATGAGGCCAATAGCACCAAAAGCGCAATGTCACGGCGTTTGTAATGTTTTTGTGCGAGTGATATCATCGGCTAAACTAATACGGCGATGAAGGGCCCTAAACTCGCCAAACACAAAGATGGAGCAGAAAATCGCGGAGCGCGCCAATTGGACGTCGGCGAAAAAAGCGCAAAGTCATTGTCGTGATAGGCCAATCTGTGCGCTCCGTCAACTTCAGCCCCAACTCGTGTTTGACGAGTCTAGAGGCCCAAGTGTTCCGAAACCAAGGAGAGGAACGCCAATTAAAGGGCAATACAGAGAACGTATAGGGCACTGAGCGATTTTCTTTTTCTTTCATGGAATCACTCCAATTAAATTTTAGATAGTGCAAGTAATCTTTTTGATAAGCTGAATGCTTGGACGAAAGCCAATTCACTGCGGCTGACTACACACTAAGATTCGTATAACACATTTGTTCCAGTCACAACTTTCAAGATACCTGTACAAACCTAGGTAGTCACCTTTGCTGAAATTGAAGACTGAAGGTGACTGTAGTATTATGTGCAGGTAATCGACAAGAAACAGTAATTGGCAGGTGAACGCAAATAATCTTGACAAAAAGAAAAGATATTGTACGTTCCCCGAACTGATTTAACTGATGAAGGCCGTTGAAGTTTACAAAGTCAAGTAAGAACGAGGCCTTCCTTGTTGTTTCTGAATTAACGCCGGTAACTGAACCGGAAGCCTAGCCTATACCCGGAATATTAAAATCACCCAATGTCTGCACCCTAAACTTAGAATAGTCAATTTTGTCTTGTATCTCATTAAAATGGTTTACGAAAGGTGCATGATCGCACATATGAGGGAAGTAAATCTCGCGTCCTTCACGACCTATAGGGGCGTACTGGTGCCTATCAAAATGGCTGTCATCTGGATGATCAGTCGTAGAACAGCAGTACGAGGCTGGGCTTGCGACGCGTGAGTAATTCCAGTTTTGCTGTATATGAGCTGTATCAGCGCCTTAGTTTCTTTTTTTCACGTCAAGCTGCGTGTTTGCAAAGCACCTTTCTTGTGAAGCCGATCATCCAGGAGCTAGGGAGCGCGATCCTCACACCTGGCGGTACCACCATCGCTTTCGAAAGTTGCGAATAATTTCCAATTAGCAAATTAAAACCATACTTTGTCTGCAGCTCTACCCAAGCACATACATGATATAGTTCAAGGTGGTGCCCCTATGTGACTTGATGGACCTGGTAACAGCAACTAACACTCCGACTCCGTCCTTTTGTCCGGTCATCACGTAGTCTCTATCACGCCTATGTGCATTGTAGCTCGGAAATATTCTCTATTGACAAGACTATCGTTCAGTCACGTTTCAGTTAAACATATGATTTCGGGCTCACTCTGCATAACATTGATCATAAATTCTTCAGACTTTGCACGGAGTCCGCGCGTGTTCTGATAAAGAAAAAAATGTTAAGCATGATGAGGAAGTGTAATGGTACCAGTTTCGTCTAGCCTACCAAAGGAACTCACAAAAAATGCAGCCCTCTGGGCCAGACATCCGGCTTGTTTAGTGCATCAAACAGTTCCGGGGTCATGGCAAGGTGAAACGACGCGTATTTCGGAAATATAGGCTTGCATCTAGTGCACGTGGGCCTCTTACCTTCCAGTAAAGGCTCGATGAGTGCTTCGATATCCGCCACAGAGGTGTTTGGCAACAAGCGGACAACAGACAGAGCCTTTTCGCAGAGGCGGTCGAGGACACGACACTACGCTCGAGGACTTCTCTGTCCCCACCGACGGCTCGGTTTTACGACGTGGCTTCACCAAGGTGAAGCCATCATCAGATTCAGTGCAGTGAGGAACGGCACCTGGGACCGAGCCCGCACAACCTGCGACCGAACCCGCACAACCGTCCGTACTTTACGGACGTCGGCCCGTTCCCCTCGTCGCGGTCAAGGCCGAGTCTGTGGTCCGGTGGCGGCGACAGTCTCCTGCGGTGTTGCAGAGTTGGAAGCTGCTGTCACGTAGCTTCCCCCAGGTTGACCCTCTCCCTTTAGGCATTGCACGGGACCACTCAGAGACACGTTTCCATTCCATTTTACCGGGAAAGATTAATGGCAAGGAATTTCGCTTCGTGATACGCTCCTCGGAGCCTTAGTTTCTAGTACTTTGAATAAATCCGTCCTTTGCACAATTTAAACAAAAGTGTGCAGATTTTTTGTTGTTAGTTTTGCACAATATAGAAAAATAAGAGGAGTGGCGAGAACGAAAAAAAAAGTGCATGAAAATGGAAGCGAGGCATCGGCCAAAGGTAAGAGCCCTAACTGAGACGCCTTTTCGCGTACTCGAGCAAATAAAAACGGTATAAAAAACAACCCGCAGTCTTCAATTTTGTTGAAGTATGCTTTATACACGAACTCTGAATACCCTTCCACGTCACGCCGCGGTGGTGGCGCGTCGGGCGCACTTCCGGTCTGGGGCGGTGGGCAGAAGTCGCCGTGCGAGACATGCATTCCTGTGTTCTTTTGAAAGAAACCAGACAAAAAACCTGCCTTCTCGTCAAAACGCTGCGACGGGGGCTGTACCAAGAGTGTCTGGAAAGGTTTGAAGATCAGTTTTCATGTGTTTCTGCCCCCTCCGTTCGTCCGAGAACGTGGATAGTAGCCGTGAAAAGGGCAAACCAGACGCTGTCGAACCACGATTGCTTGTGCGGGCAACACTTTGTGGTCGCCAGATGTATTTGTTTTGTTCCAACATGAACGAGAGAAAACCGCCAAGTTGTCCGGACCACCCACGGGTTAAGTGCGTCTTCAAATTCACACGGCCGCCTGATCGTTCGAACTTTCGTCTGCTCTTTTAAACTTGTCTGCTTTTTGTCGTCTGCTCGTTCAAACAAAAGCGGCTCGTAGACCAAACTTTGACCCGGTGATTGCAATAAGAAGTAATTGCAGGCCTCAAAAGACTTAAGTAGGCTCGGTGCAAACGGTAGATACAAGATGTTGATCATTGGTACCAGTGGCCATCACCGACTCGTTACGCCTGGTCTGTTCCGCTTCCGATTTTCAGTATCGACGTCGATCATCGCCGCTACCTTCTACACTTTTGCAACACAAGCGACGTCGCGACCGAAAATAGCTAGAAGAATCTCATCATGGTTTTGGCGTCCATTCTGCGGCGTTCATGCGAATGAATCGCCGCACGTCAAACTATTTACGCAAAGTTTAGCGGCGTAACGAGCCTTGATAAATTCGCTGAGGCGATTAAAGTGGTAAGACATTGCTATGAGGACGTACAATCGACAATTCCACCGCGAAAAAGAGTATGCAGACTCACACAGACGCCGACAACGTGACATTCCAATGGTTTGTTGACGCGGGACGCGGTGCTTCTTGCCCGCACTCCATTGCGCATGCGTTCGAACTGTCGTCTGCTCTTTCAAACTTGTCTGCTTTTTGTCGTCAGCTCGTTCAAACGACAGCGGCCCGTAAACCAAACGTTGACTCGGTAATTGCGATAAGCACTAAGTGCAGGCTTCAAAACACTTTTGAAGGTTGATTGGGGTAAGTAGGCTAAGTGTAAACAAAAGATACAAGAAGATGTTGATCATTGTTACCAGTGGCCATCACCGACTTGTAATGCCCGATTCTACTTGCGGTTTTCAATATCGACGTCCACCATCTCATCTACGGTCCACGCTTTTGTAGCCCGAGCGACGTCGCGACTGAAAACAGCGAGCAGAATCTCATCGTGGGAGTGAGGCTTTAGCGCCCATTCTGCGGCGTCCACGTGAAATGAATCGCCGCACGTCACATTATTCACGCAAAGTTTTGCCTCGTTAATTTTGCTGAAGCCGCTCAAGTAGTCAGACATTGTTAGGAGGACGTAGAATCAACAATTCCAACGCGAAAAAGAGCACGGGGACTCCCACCGACGCCGACAACAACGCAATTCAATGGTTTGTTTATGGGCGACGGCGGGCTTCTTGCCCACCGTCCACCGCGCATGCGCGGCGCCGGTGGCGTGCCGCTAGGGGCGCTCCGGTTTGTTTGCAAACATGGAGTTGGTGTGTTTGCTGGCGCGATTACTTAAGCACACCCGCACGAAGTGTTTGCGTATGGTGAACGCTGTGTGTGATTTTGGGTTTTCAGTAAGACGTTAGTTTTCCCCTGCCCTTTTTTACCAGCACGAGGGCGGACTTGAGCGCACAGCGACAAATATTGCGGAGGTCATACCCTCAGAACATTTCACGCAGCGCTTCTTTATCAGTTCCACGACTGTTCGTGGCTGATTCGGTCATCAAAACTTTTTCCAAAACCTGTCTCTCTCAAGGAGAAGCTAACTTCCAGAAAAAATAGGGGTACTAGCAGCTACGTGAAGGCGTCGCGCGAAAGGGCAAACATGAAATCCGCTTTGATCGGCGTAATTTTTTGCATCCGAATAAAGTTGCTTTCGTAAGCGTTGCATCGTTTGTCAGTTTTAGTTTTATCGCGATGTTAATGTCCAGGCCCTAATAATGTCAATCCGTCCCACAGAAAAGTCCATGGTCGCCAAGAGCATTTTGACGTCAGCTCCTAAATAATTAGTCGCGGAAAAAACGTATTTCCCTACATTATTTTTTAAAAGAGAAGCAAACTTCCAGAGCCGACTGGAGCTTAACCCGCAAAATTATTTTGAGCAGAATTTTTTTTCCCACTGTTGTTTTTATAGGAGAAGCCAACTTCCAGAGCAGACTGAATCTTAGCCCTACATTATTTTCACCGGAAATTTTTTCCCCGGTGGTTTTTGGGAGAAGAAGACTTCCACAGCATACTTGGAAGCTTAGTCCTAAAATGATTTTCACCGAAAACAAAATTTCCCATGGTGGTTTTGTAAAGGCCAACTTCCAGGGCAGATCTAAAGCTTTCAATACTAACTGTTTTCATAAAAAGAAAAAAAAAATTACGCCGATTTTAGGAGAAGCCAACTTGCAGAAGAGACTGGAGCTTAGCCCCAAAAAGCTTTTTCACCGTAACATTTTTCCTGGAGTTGACTTTATGAGAAACCAACTTCCAGAGGCAGACGAGCATTCGGGGAAACTTAGCGCCGCCTCGAAGACGTCTTACAAAGCGCAATATTAAATCCACTTAAATCGGAGCGGAATAAAATACGCATACACGCATTGAAGCTTTTTGATGCGCATCGTGTTTTACTGCATGTTCTTTTAATGATACGAGTTTCGAGGCTCGTTTGCCAAGCCAACTTCGGTAGCATTGTGGCGAACAGAGGGCCCATACGTTCCCGCCTTCTCACCAAATCTACGAAACCACCATTTCGGTCGGGCATATAGCATTATAATCCAGCTTGCCGTGCTAAAACACTTTGTTCGAGTACACACGATTAATCACGCCGATGAAAGCGGCCTAAATATTTCCTTTCGTAAAACGTCATCAGGTTAGCGCCAGTCTCCCCGAATCCTCCTGCGTGTGTGGTTTCTGCTGGGGGTGCACCTCTTTCATGTGTCTCCTGTCGACGCTCTATAGTGGCTCGCTGGGGCTATAGACCCTTTCGTCAAGGGCGCCGCCATCTTGAATTGTCGTCACTTCCAGCATGGGCGAGTTACATGGTTTTGCCGTCGCCACGCACAATAGAATGCATTTAGGGAGAAAGAGCGTAACCCTCAACCCATTCTCGTTTTCTCTCCCCTCAATTTTTTTACTGCTTGCAGGTTGAAACGTTTTAACATTTTTCGTCGCCCATACCGGATATGCTCTGCTTGGCGGTCGGGGGCGAAGGTGTCGGCGTAAAAGGTTTATACACTGCGCAAGCTCTTCTGGTTCCTGTCAGTGACGCCAGAACGCCGTGGCTCTTATTGGCTCGATTGGAAGGAGTGGCTAGGTGCAGACCTCCAAGGCGGCTTGCTTTGAGCGTCTACCCACTACCTTTCGATCAGAGCCAATCAGAGCTCGGCGTTTGGACGCCACCACAGCCCGCTGCAAAAGAAGCAGACGGAACTGCCGGCTCCCGCATAGCTTTCTCCTCGTGGAGTTAGGGCCGGAGAGCATGCGCCACGTAGCGTCTACTTTACCGTGATAGCCGCAGCATGTCAATTCGCTCGTGAACTTATACACTTTCTTATGAACGGAAACCTTCTATGTCTCATCGTTCAGTCGACCTTCAAAGTCTTTGAGAGGAAAAACACGTCGGCGACACGAAAGGTACCAAAATTTGCGCGACCATTCAGGCGGAGTGGAGGCAATGGCAAATCTAAGAAGGATGACAAAGCGAATTAAGAGGAGTCGAAGCGAATTAAGGGGATGTAAAGTGAATTAAGAGGAATTAAAGAGAAAGCATGAGTAATCAGTGGGAATTAGAGAAGGACTATAAAGCCAATTAAGAGGAACCAAACTGAATTAAGAGAAAATGAAATGAATTAAGAAGGAATCAAGGTGAATTAAGAGAATTTATGTGAATTAAGGGAATAAAGCAAGTAGGACTATGAGGTTACAGTGTGTGCGTGAAATCTGGGAAATAACCTATGAAACAAATAAAGAAAATGTAAACAAAGAGATCATTGAATAAACAGAACGTGAAAAAAAAGGGGCAAATTTTGTGTCGGTCTTTGTTGCATCGGCTCTTTATTTGCAACGCGACAGCGTTCAAGAGCTCGTGTCGCCAGAAAATCCGGCCTCAGTGGCGTGGCGCGAAAATCCTGATTGGTCGATATGCTGTCATGACGTCACAGCCACTTGACCTACGCGCGGGAATTTCAAACAACCCACAACAGCTCTAGTTTAACGTGACGTCGCGCGCGGAATGAAAGTGATATAAAAAAACATGACGATGCAATGCGAATTGAAGGTCGCCGCATTCCCTCAAATGATTTCGCGCTTCCCATAAAGTAATTCTATTCGCCTCGCAGGCCGACGTTACACTTCGCGCTTTCCACATTCGCCAGCTCTCGTCTTTTGCAAGCACCGATCCGCAAGAAGCAGAAAGTGAAGACAGCACCAGCGTATACAGCCACATAAAGGATGTTGCTGTACGGCAAACAAATGTTTTTGCAGTGCGCGAAATTGGATAGATTTATTCGAAACATTTACTTTTCCAAAGGTGCGTGAGCGGACTGAATGAAAACTAAGACGGGCAGTGTACGGAACTACCGCCTTTTATTCTAAGTCCTTTATTACGCCAAGCAAAGTTATACATTATCATCCCTGCTTTCTGGAATGCGTCAGCCAGCAACAACATAATTTGCGCGTAATAGACTCATTCCAAAACTCAAAGCGCCTCACTGTAGCGTATAGTGGCACGTAATGCATTGTGGGGAATCGGTGGGAGGCAGAAATCCATATCGCTCTCCACTCCCGGCCCACAAGTTCCCCAGAATGCAACGCGCGCGGTGACAGCGGTTTTATGCTGGGAGCGCATCATTGCGTAGCCTCAAGGTATGGCCATACTACTGCTGTTTTCTTCTTCTTTATACTACTTTACAAATTTGTTTTTTGAGTCAGTCCAGTCAGCTAAGCATTAAATGTTCAGTTGGCCTTAGCTGTCGCATGACAGGATAGAAGCGACCGAGAAGGACAGGGACAAAGCAGCGAGGGTAACGTGGCTTCTGCCAGAAAGTTATACCGCCAGGGGTTGCATATTGTGCGGGAAGCCAATCGTCACAATAAGTCGAATAATTAACTCAAACTTGTTTTTAACTGTTGTAATGATTGAAGAATATAAACACCTGGTCCCGACATTACGAAACTTGTTACTTTGAGAAACACTTTGAGTGCGTGGGAGAGCCGAAGTTACTACCGCTATAGCCTTGTGCCTGTTTGCACGATCGTGCAGCAGGCCTGGAGCTATAGCGGCAGACGAACGCGGATGCTAGAGAGACGGAAAAACTGCTTGGCGCGGTATCGCACTGTTAGCCTTGCGCCCCCTGCACGGGTGGTAACTTTGCTCCACTGTGCTTCCAGGTGCTCCAAGTATTTATAAAATGAACTGTTTTTTTATAACTAAAAACAGTTTTTTTGTTTTTAAGACAAACGTGACAGGACAAGGAAGAAAACCGCGTTTTTGGACAGCGTTTACAGACTGTCTTTTGTACGATGTGTGAGCGGCGTGATCGGAGCTTACGTACTGGGTGACTCGTTTCTGCCGTATCGAAGTATACAGCGGACACCGCATCGCTCAGGCGCTCAGAAGAATAAAAGGGAGACGGCGAAACGCGGCGGCGACCTGCGGCCGAGCGCGGTTCGGCGAGGCGGCAAAACAATCGGCCGCTGCCGAACAAAGAGAGATCATCCCGCGGGGTGAGTGGCGCCGGCAGGAAGGGCGCCTTTGGTGGCCGCCCTCGCCCGGCGATTTTCGCGCGCGCCGGGCCGCGCGATAAGCCGGGGCTGCATGCTCCAGCTGCTGGCAACAATGGCGGAGCGATAAGGAGAGCCGCGTCCCATGGTGAGTCGTCATTAGCACCAGAGGGAGCCATCTTCCACCCCGGGTCCGCTACTTGCGGTACGCAGCGGTTCGCGGTGTGAAGTTCCTAAAATCTACCGTTAGCTCGTACCAAAAAAGAAAAAAAAAGCGTTGTTAGGGAGGTTTTTAGGCTCTAAGATTGCGTGCGTAAAAAAAGCAAGGTGGAACTCGAAGTCATCGCCGTTTCTTGTGGACGGTCTTGGTATCGCTCTCATTTCCCGTGAGTAAAGATAGAATTCATCGTATACTCAGGAGGTCGTGGTGAGCGCTTGGCCCGTAGTGGAAGGAGCCGACCTCTGCGACGCACACGTCGACAGCTTTCGCGTCCGCGTCTGGGGTGCAGGTTCGTTAGAGCGCGCAGTCAACGGTTGCACGTTCCGCGTGCAGTCGGCGACTGCTGCTCGAAGCTGGGCACTCTCTTTTCGGTGTGTGCCTGGCAGAAGCAAGACCGCACGTGCTCTAGAGAGCTCTTTTACTTGCAGGACTTTGTGTACCACCAAATCGGCACCGAAACAAAAAGGACGGAAGGGAGGATCAAGAGATGCGACTGCGACACTGGAAGTAGCGGGCCCAGCGGCGACACGAAGCGAGATGCCGTTGCCCCACAGCGGCCGACCGGCAGTTCCAGCGCCCATTCACAAACGATTCGTTCGGCGCGGTGTATAGTGTATGCCACAGGCACGTGGTTTCGGGCGGACGCGAGGAAAGGCGTTCTAATGCTATGCAACTGGAGTACCTTTAAATGTCAAGGGAACAGCCAACTAGCAAGCACCGAGCTTCGTAGAGCGCCAAGAAAGACAGGTTCATTCGATTCCACTAAGCTGCGGCAGTCAGTACATTGGGCAGAGCTGGGAGATGCGTCAGCCATCGACTCAGAGTGCGCAACTTGGAAGCATCAAAGGCTTCAAATAGGTCCGTATCACCCAATTGTCGTTCACAGCCTCACGTGCGATGACCTGTCTCCGTTATTTCTCGTGTACTAGAATACTGGGCAGGCACAACCGCAGATCTGGGAGAGAAACCATTGCATCATTTGAAATTTGCCATGAGGGACTGTTCAGTAACAATATTTCTGCACCTTCATTACCACTGACTAAGACAGAGGTCGAATTATTGAGACATCGTCGCGACGACTACAAGCTTTTTATACTTATAAATTTTGCAGTAATTCCTTTCCTTTACCAATTTTGTTTTCTTTTCCCATTCGAGAACATTGGAACTTTTTGGGGGATGGTTTTTTATATGTGTTTTCCGTCATTCTATGTTGCTGCCCGAAATAGAAGAAGTTCTGTTCCCGTTCCCATCCCCGATCTTTTATCCTTTCATGTATTCGTAACAAACACTACAATCGGAATTTAAAAAAAAAACTGTAAAGATTATAAAAAACAAACAACAAAACAACGAGTTAGTGGGGAATTTTAGAGTATTTTTATCCCGTGAATCTGAATATCCCGTTTGTTTTTCCCCCAAGATGTAATTAACGCGAGAGAACACGAAAAACCTCCGAGCACTAGTCGTTGCGTCAAAGAGGGTCGTTAGGCCGCCAAGCGCGTAGTCGCTCATGTGAGCAGCGCGTGCAGTTGCAAGCTTGCCAGCCGACTGGCGCCCCACGCGTGCAAGCACGGGCCTTGTGCACAAGCATAGCGCTGGCAAGCTTGCGCCTTGCACGGGCTTGTCCGCACGAGCAAGAGACATGGCGGCGGCCAGTCTTGCTTTGCTTGCGCAATCGTCTATAGACGCTTTGCAGCAGCTGTGCATGGGCGCCGCCATTACCGACTTTCAGTCACACTGTTAGTACAACGTACAAAAAAGGCACGGCGTTCGCTGCATACACGGTGACAGAATGGATCTGCGGACCCGAACAGCGCATGCGCAACCACAGAAGACTCGCACATGCGCAGTTCGTACCGAGGGCCCGTCGTATACCCGTATCGGATGTCCCAAAACGGTTTCTAGCAGTGTGACCTCGGCTCAAAACTTCTTCTTATTCCTTTAGGGCGGAATATATCGCCAAGATGCTTTGCACATTGGGAATTTTGATGATCGGCTGCCATAATTCAGTTATTGTTACTCTATTTCTAAACGTGCCGTTCATTTTTTTCGTTCTTGGAGTATAAAAGTGAGTTTTAAGGCGCTCTCGTGTTTATTTGGGACGCTGAACAACCTATACAGTCGCTTACGGGATCAGAACGGTAGGGTGCTAGTTTCCGATGGCCGGTGCCCATGCACGCGTTCGTCGCCTTCTGGGGTGCTTTGGCTGAGCGTGCACTTCGAAACTCAGGAGATCGACGAAGCATTATCGGAGGCGGGAAGCTCGCCCTGGGCAGCGAGACGACCGTAAGACCTCCCGCCGTTCCCATCCCTGTCAGTGACCACAGAAACATCCTCACTTTGGCGCTTCCGCGAAAATCCACCAGGTGGCGATTGCCGACACGATCCGAACCACCGGCGAAAACGCAGCCTCCCACGCCACCAACAATTCAAACGAACGTAGAAATACTCTACTACCCCGCAAAATCTTAAAAAAAAGCAGACACGTTTGATTGAATCGATTTTCTCATTTGGGACCCCCGATGCGGGGCCCGTCAAACCAAAAAGAGGCGTGGTCGCCCACAAAGACGCGGACACGCCCCCCTCAACCCGACCTCCAGGTTGAACGGTACGCGACTTGGAAGGGGGATGTCCGGAACCCCGACTTGGAGAAGAGGTCGTCTCTTTGTCGGCTCGGCGTCGGAGACCGCGTGGTGTGCCTGCGAACGGCCGTCTATTGTTCGGGTATGCAGATCGCGATGCTCCGAACGAACGCGTGCCTGGTTCGCGACGGGGAGAGAAGGTCCTGGCGGGTTTGGGCCGAGAGATAAGGTTTCCTTTTTTCTGCACGTGTGCGTATCGCGATGGATGCTGTGCCTCGTCCTGGGACGTACGTCATATCCAATCCTGGGGATTCGTCGGACTGCCTGTGTATGCACGAGTGGCTCGTTGGAAGGTGATGAGGATGATGATGGAGTTGGCGGTTGGGTGTGTTCGGCGCCGCTTTCGGCTTGGAGATAGCGTGTTTTTTTTTTATCTTTTTTTTTTAGGTGCTTTGTGAGGATTTCGGGTTGTTTCAAGTGGCATGATTTATGACCGTGGGCTTGTGCCAGAAAATTTGAGTGAGGAGCGATTCCGACGACGGGAGCTCGTCACCGTTACCGATGCATATCGTTGATCGGCTTTACTAAGCCCATGCATACCATACGACTTGTGCCTTCACACATACAAAAGAAACAGCACAAAATAAAGGAAAAATAAAAGGACAAGTAGCAAGTCTTTTACTTGTCGTCGTAAGTGTTACGTGTTCCGTTTTTGTTTCTAAGGAGAATTTCAATTGGCTTAACTACAACCTTTGCACCGCTCATTTGGAAGTTATCAAAATATGGGGAGCTCACGTGACGTTAATTCACCATCTGTTTTTGTTCGATGTCAGCGCGATCAGAATTAAAACGTATTTGAGGGAGTCCTACAGAATTTTCGGAATACTCGTCTTCGACACTAATGCCAGATTGCTCATAACGACAAAATGGCAGACGAAATTACGTCAGTGAATACACACTACACACATTTTCGTACTGCGACGTCTGTGACGTCACGCCAAGAAAGTATTTTTTTTATTTATGCGCGCGTTTGCGTGAAGAATAAACCTGTGCTCGGTATGATCTTGGCTCTGCGCAAAGCCGGGGATACAATACGGGAGACAACCGTGTAGTAAAAGGAGAAGGAGCGTTCAACCCCGTATGGAAATCTCATATCTGGGCCATATCTGGCCATATCAAACATTATATGATTATATACAGCGTATATACAGACTTATCGGGCGTATATACAGACTGATATGGCGTATATACAGACTTATCTGGCGTATATACAGACTTATCTGGCGTATATACAGCCTGATATGGCGTATATACAGACTTATCTGGCGTATATACAGACTTATCTGGCGTATATACAGACTGATATGGCGTATATACAGACTTATCTGGCGTATATACAGACTGATATGGCGTATATACAGACTTATCTAGGCGTATATACGACTGATATGGCGTATATACAGACTTATCTGGCGTATATACAGACTTATCTGGCGTATATACAGACTGATATGGCGTATATACAGACTTATCTGGCGTATATACAGACTGATCATGGCGTATATACAGACCTGATATGGCGTATATACAGACTTATCTGGCAGTAATACACAGCCTGATCTGGCGTATATACAGGCTTATCTGGCGGCCGGTTTTCAATATATTAAAAAGTTTAAAAAAGCTAAAAATTTACTGTGTTAGCAAAACGTATGACTCAATGTTGTTCTGGCTAGTTATTAGCACAAATAATCCCAAACTTCAGCTTTGGCAAGCTCAAGTTGCAATTATTTGTGCTAATTTTCCGTTCAATGTAAAGGTTAATTATTTCTGAAGTGTTAACGTTCCGCCGGAATAGACAGTTTTAAATCCTGACACGCAGCCCGTACTCGAGGAATCGCGGGGACGGTGTTTTAACTGGCTACCTAGTGATCGGAAATTTCGGCCAATTCTATGGTTGCACGGTTTTAAGTGATTATTCGGAGTCACCCTAGACACGTGTACGTATTGGGCCGAATTTCCTATCCATGTCACTTTTAACGTTTTGCGCCAACGTCAGTACTGTGCGCATTCTGTTCAACCTTCAACCTGGATGAGCTGCAGACATATCTCTTACATTATTATCATTCTCGTACAGCTTCAAAGACGCTGATATTAAGTTAGAAACGCTAAAAATGCTAGGAACCGCTCCGCTGAATCCGAGCTAAATCCCGGTTTTGGTTGTGATTTCTCGGCTTTTAAGTAATTCCTGCTAAAACAACAATCACGAGATTGATAATATTATAAGAGATTTTGGCGCCTCAGCCTGGTTGAAGGTTGGACAGAAGACAGTATCATAAACGCTGCCATTGACGAGAAGTTTTAAGTGATATGACATTCTTAAAGTCTCCTTTGGGACGCTTGTTCAAGTGACTACGAATTACACTCAAGAAACAACACTTCCTTTGTCTTCCTTACTCTCAAAACTGTAACTAACTACTGTGTAACCATGAAATTGGTCAAAACTAGTGATCACTAGGGAGCTGAAGGATCACCGTTCCTATGATCCTCGATTCCTCGAGTGCCGGCAGGGAGCACTTGGGAGAATTGTAGACAATAAAAAGATATAAAGTGCTGATTTCAGGCTTGTGTCCTTTTGATATGCCTGACCAGATCTGGAATTTCCTTACTTAGCCGAGATCTGGGATTTCCATACCAGGCAGGGATATCAGGCTATATCTGGCAGATATACCATATCAAGTTATATGTGGCAATTTTTGATATGGCCATATCTGAAATCTTTAGATCTGGCCAGATATAAATTTGTACAAGATCCGTACATCATCTTGTACAAAGTGCAACGCCGCTAGCGCGCACAAGCGATCGGTAGTTCTTTTGTACTGCGTGACAAAAAGTTCTCATCCAATCAAAGCGATAAAATTTGATGCTGGTTAATAAGCAAAATCCGTCAGGCGCATTGACAGATGCCACCGCTACATTGTTTCACTACGCTTATAATTTACTCTAAAAATCCTTAGTAGTCAGCGCTCTCGAACAACCATGACAACAAGAACACTCCAGGATATTAAACAAACACAGTTCAGGACCCAGTAGAAGACCCTCCACTAGCGTTAGCTTTCTACGTTCGTTAACGCTTCTGCGTTTCAAGAGCACGTGCAGGCAAAGCATGACGGAAGGCAACGCGGGAGGTGGAGCACCTTCTTCATTTTTTAGGCTATCCACTGTCCACAAAGCCACAAAAACACCGAAAGAATATAGCATCTAAGAAAGCCTCTCGGGGTGCTTTAGACTAGCCAATGCAACACGAATCCTAGCTGAATATACTACTTCAAAAGAGGGCTCTAGGTCGCTCTGGAGCTACACCAGGGTCAAGTCCGCGGCGAATGATGAATCGAACGCAAGAGAGAGCGCGCAAACTGAAGCGCGATGGAGCGCGTACAATGGCGAGGACAAGCGGCTCTAGTCGCGTTCAACGCATGCGCAGTAAAATCCGCGGGCACAAAAGCAGAAGAAAGGCCGAGGCGGCCCGAAAACAAGTCCTAATTACAGTCTACGCGTCCGGCGCGCAAATGACACGCTCTTCTATCTGGCCCTGCTCTTTCCTCTCCGGGCGTGCGTGGGCGCTTTTCTGCGCCCCGCGATGGAAGCTCGAAAAGAGACTTCAGATTACTCGACCAGCAAACCAGCCGAAAACGGCGATACGCAACGCACTCGCGCTGCGCTCGCCGACGCGAATTAGTCGAAGAACAAAAGCCAACTATACCAGTGCGTGCAATAATAGAGAATTTTGAGAGGAGAAGAAGAAAGAAAACGGAAATGCTAACGTCAAATTTGCGCGTGTTTGCGGGAGCCGCTATTATCACGATCGACTCAGTCGAACAGTGAAGCAACGTGAAGAGTGAACAACGAATACAATTGAAAATGGAGCCCGAAAAAGAAACAAAGAATGGAATGAAAAGAAAGAGAGAAACAAAAGGGGGGGGGAGGAGGGAGCGCAAAAATGCAAACGTGAACTTGTGCGAACAGAGGCAGGCGTTTGAAGGGTACACAAAGAAATGTTTTTGTTTGTTTTCGCGAATGCCTGACAGTTCTCGTAACGTTTGGGGGCAAACAAAATCAACATCCAACTGATGAAAATAAGCAGGCTTCTAGGGGCGGAGTAAAGAAAAAGAATATAAAAAGAGAGTATGGGTGAAAGGAAATTGCTTCGTATGCACTTCATAGCCGGCGTAGAGATCGTATCTCCGCGAATGCTTGGTAGCCATCGCAGTTCTGGTTGCCACCGGCCAGCAGTTCATGTTTTTTCTGTTCTCGCTAGCGGGTATCTAGCGTCGTGTGTAGCCAGTGTGAAGGCACGAACCTTTTTAACTAGACTGATCTCGGGCGCATCAAATTGTCGAGGCTGCAGAACTGTATAGACTTCTGCAACCCTAAAAATGAAGAGCGTCAGTATACATCCGATGTTGTCCGCTCCGATCAACATAAGATGGAAAGATGGCTCTAGTAATTGGCACACGTCTCTCGAATGGTGAAAGCGTCAGGAAACAAGTATACTCGCAAGAGCGCACTGTTTATCTTCTTTTGGTACTCAATTAAATTAAATTAAATTAAATATGTTTATTTTTCAACATGTTGTTGGGGGTCCCCAGGAGAAAAAGCTGTCATAGACAGCTTTAGGGTGTCTGGGGGTCCATACAAACAGCAGCAACGTTGCATCGAAAACAAAAATAAAACTAGAAAAAACAGCACAACTTTAGAATTTTTACAAAAAATATGAAAAACAAGTGAACAATAATACATAGACGTGCGTCAATATAGTACAAAAATATACGATAAGATGCATATACATTCAAGCTCATAAGATGAAAAGAAAAATAATTGCAGATAACCACTATAGCTCATTACACATTTTATAGCTACGTAGATTCACATGACCAAAAAAATATTGGGTGACTTGGACATACGTGATATGATACGAGAAACTGCAATTCTATCTGTTTTCCACAAAGAAAAAACTTCCTAAATTCTTTGCGAGAAAAATTTGTTCCTAATTAATGATTTGTTTATCATATTTATTTAGTAAAAACGGCACTCCATATGTTAGCGACTGTAAAAAGTATTCAGTTCGCCGGCGTGATATTAGCCACCTCTCACAGCTGCGAGTGCGAGGGTCACTTTTTCGCGTCGTTAATTGAGATATATATTTTTTTGAGAAAGCTTGAAAGTTTTCATTTCCAAAGAACAGAAAAATAAAGCAAACAATATTCACAAATATTTGTTTACACTCATTATATTATAATGCGTGAACAATGGTTCGGTTGAATGTAACTGTGGCACATTAGCAATGTGTCGAAAGCGCCATTTTTTCTAACATAAGCAGGGTAGAATATTTTTTTATTGTGGTTGTGTCCCAGACAAGTGAACAGTAATTTATGTTCCGAAGTAAACAAGGTATCATAAATTTGCACTTTCGCTTTGTCTGGAAGAAAGCGCCTACATCGTAATACCGCGCCTGTAGGCGGATGATAATGATTTTGATAAATCTTCAATATGATCGGTCCGAGTCATGTTTGACGAAAAAGTAACGCAGCGGATCCTATGTTTGTTAAATATTTCAAAAGGTGCGTCACCAGTTAACAATTTTTGTGACATGTGTGCCTGTTTGTGCGTGGACTTAAACAAAACTGCTTTAGATTTATCTTTAGACCGTTACGAGTGGACCAGTCATATAATTTAAAAAGCTCCCTTTCAGCTTTATCGATTATTTCATCTGTATCATATCCAGAAAGAAACAAAACTCATTTCATCGGCATAAAGCACAAAAAAAGCATCACTATTTTTATAAACAATCTCATTAACGTATACATTAAAAAGAAGCGGTCCCAATACACTTCCTTGTGGTACTCCAGAAATAATTGACTTTAAAACTCGGTTTCGCTACAAATCCCCACTGCACCCGACACTACGATCCTCTGGATCGTATACGTCCTGGCTCTTTCAGTATTCGAGCGATTGTGTGTGTATACGGACATTGCGTTCGATACTATGTCGATGTAGACCATGTGTTTGCGCGAAATATCTTTGAATTGCGCGGTAGAAACCCTTTCGAAAGTGGCGTGGCCGATTATTAGAAGGTCGCGGAACCACTGACATTGTGGAACATTGCTAGTCATTCCATAAGGTGGCTAACCTCGGACGGTCAACGCTATAGGAGCCGACGAGTCGATCGAACAGAATTAAGTGCGACGTCACTGCGCTCGTCGCCCTTTCTACAGCGAAGCTGTAATGTGCTAAGATATGGGAAAAAAATGCGTCCATTAATGGTAAAAAAAAGAAATCTCGTTTTTAACGGCGTTTTTTTGTTCCGATTAGCCGTGGCAAGTATAAATAAAGAAGGGGGCAATCCGCGTGAGTCAGCCTTCCTTGGCATTATTAGATATACTTCGTTTCACCTTCCGTCCAGACGCAGCGGATGCTACGAGGGAACAGGACCAATCAAGCAGCGTCAAAAGTGCAAGTCACTAAGCTTGTTCTGTTTAGGATTGGTTCAGCGATGATAGAACATGCACAGAAACATTACGAACACCATGATGGTGCCCTTTTGACGCTCTGTGATTCGTCATATAATCTCGTAGCATCGGCTGCGTCTGGACGGAAGGTGAAACGAAGTATAGTGAGGTCCTGATCCTTTGTTATCATCTACGGTCACCGACTTATCTCAGCTAAGAGTGCGCTGTGACGAGGCTGAGGGCAGAACGCGCCGATCTAACCTTCTTTTCTTTCGCTTCCGCGATGCTGATAAAGAGACTTGGGCTCAATCGGAAAAAAACTGTCCTCGAGGTGTGCCTCGAAAAATTGGGTTTAGAACTTACAACGTCGTGTATTGAAAGAGCTCATCGCCTTTATGTATGTATGTGTCTTTATTCAATCAATATAGCAATTCGCTGTAACGTCGCTGTAAAACCTAAAATAGCTACCAACCAATGGCTGTGTTCCTTTGTCTCTTGACGTAGCCATTTCCTAGCGACGTTATCAGTTGCCCTTTGGACTCGCCATGGGTAGGCCGCGTGTTGTTCGCTCTGAAGAGGAAGAGCGCGCCTACAAGGATCGTCGGCGCGCTCAACAGCGCGAATGTGTGCGAAAGCGTCGAGAAGCCGAACGCGCAGCGGCCCAGCGTGGTGCGGCCGATGGTGTGGGTCCATCGGCTTCGATTGATCCTCCACTCACCGACGAAGAACGTGCCCGTCTAGAGCGTCAGCGGCAACAGAAGCGGGAGTGTGAACGTCGTCGCCGGGCGAAAATGACCGACGAAGATCGGGCCGCCGATGCCAAGCGGAAACTAGTAGCTTTTGTCGTAAAGATAACAGCTTCGCTGGTCCTCCATCTTCACGTGAAGTGGATGGGCTCGTCAATTTTTTTCTACGGGTGTGTTTTTGCCTTTTGGTCCAACCCAAGGCATAAAGTGTGCCTAGACGATTGTAGTTTTAGTCCGACGTTGTTCAAGGATTCCACAGTTGTCACCCAAGTGCAGTCTTTCGAAAACATTCTCTAAAAGAGCTGGGAAAAAAAAGTGTTCAAATTTGACCTCATTTTTTTTTCACACTAAGAGACTCCTGATTATAGCTTGATGTGAGACGGGAACGGACGAATAAAAGGACGAAACTTCGCCGAAAAATTTGACTCGAAAAAGGTTAAAAAAAAAAAAAACGCTCAGAATTTTGTGCTTCAGACCTGGGAGTTATCGAAACAACAGTTAGAACGCAGACGAGTTGATAGAAGTTTTTGCCATGATATAAAGTCACCTTAAATCCAAATAAAAACACAAATTAAAAAGAAAAAGGAAAAGAAAGAAGGACGGAGATAACGTTTAAAGGGGGCATTATCTCTCTCCTCTTTTTTTCTTTTGCCTTGCTAGTTGTTTCCCGTGAATGCCGTTCAAAGAAAGTGCCGCACCGAACGTATTTTCTTTCATACCATTTTTGAAAAGGCTGAGCCCACGCCTGTCACGCCACTGCTTGATCACGTGATCTGAGCATGTATTGGACACGAGTGTGACGTCGACGTTCGGAGTGAACTCGGCTCCAATCACGCGATTCGTGTCCAAGCAATGGCGCCTGCCAATGTTGCTCGATGCACTTTTGAAAGGGACTATTCCCGACCTGTAGTACATATCGACTTTACCAGATTCTGTTAGTAAAACTGCGTTAAAATATAACAAATATGAAAACTGTTTCTTTTTTCTTTTTAGTGAGAGAGGTTTTTTTGACACTTATCTTACGTTTCTTTTTGTTTTCTTCAAGTATTCTAACAGAATGGTCTTTCAACTTTTGTCAAACTAAAGCAAACGGCAAGCACACTCACGCGTAGAAATAAGCTTGTATTTGCCTTAAACAGTAATAATAATAATAATAATAATAATAGAAGATTTAAGGTTGCCGTTTTTTCGATACCGCATAGCAAGAAAAAAAAAAAAGCAAGTAAAGTTTTGGCAACGAAAAGCAAGCATATCGTTTGGCTCGACAATAATAATAAAAAAAGAGCTATAAACAAATGTTCTTAACGTAAGTTGTTGGCTTCGAGTTTGAATATCAATAAATATGACGTGAGTTCATATTGGTCACGCCATCAATAATCACAAGAGGAAAAGGAACAGTCCTACATCGTCGATAGGGAAGACAATTCCAACGAACGCTAACTTTTTCATTTTTTATTACAGAACGCTAACTAAGGTCCGTGCCGTGGACATAACGATGGTTCTACTTTTTCTCTCTCTCTCTCTCTCCTGACTTTTTGTTTCTTACTCAAATAGTTAGCAGTGATACGGAGAGGTACTGTGTCCAAATTTCCGACCCATAGAAAGCGCGGAAAGTTTGCTATATTAAAATATTCGATTTACTTTCTAGACAAGCTTTCCCGAGTTATATAGACCCGGTATCGACTCGCCGTGGGGCTCAGAGACACATTCTGTGAAGTAAGAAAAAGAAGCAACAGAAAGAATCTCACTTTCTTCTTTTGTTTTTGGGGGCACCGAAATCCTATATAAACATGAACTTCTGTGCAATAAAATTCAGCTGTGTTTGAGACGTTATGTGTGTTGTGTTGTCCCTCGTCCTTTCCCTAGTCTCTTTTTTTTTCTTCTTAAATTATGTTAAAGAAATGAAGGGCGAGCGACAGGGTTATCACCGATGACTTTTTGCCAAAGTCAAGCGGAAGAGAAGACCTGTTTCGAGATATTTTCTTATATTATTTATGATCAACATGCCACACCCGCTTTCGCAAGTATATATATTTTTTTTCGAGCAACGCACCCTAGTGGTTTTACTCAGGTAGCAAGAAACCTAGTCATTACAATACACTGTTGTCGCGTTACACGTGATCATGATCAAGTGACTTAATGACGGCGGCTTTCTTTCACATTTTTTAATTAGAGTTAGAAATGCTTTAATTTTTTCTCTCGTAGAACCAAACATTTTTTTTTAAATTTGAAATACAGTTTTAGAAGTGGGATAATGGCATAAAAAACGAATAAAAACATTATATCCCGCGTTTTTTTGTTTTGTTGGATGCACGCAGATGTAAACCGTCTCGTTTCGTAACGACCTGCAGAGCGGCACACGACCCAGGTTCATATGAATATTCATCCGAATCTTTGGGTCACGAATTTAGCCGATCCTGAGAAGGTAGGACCAAATAAAATAAAAAAGCACACACACACACACACGCACAAAAAAAAAAAATACCAGCTAGATCGGCGAAACATTTGAGCCCCCTGAGGCAAATCTTGGGGTCGGACTTGGCTTTGCGGAGGGAAGGAGATTTAACCAAATGCAGGGAACTCAACAACTAAAGCTAAAAAAAAAAAAGCTTGAAAGCGCACCTTTGTCGTAATTAGGCTGAAGGTTTTCTTCGTTCTCGCTCAAATTATTTCAGTAAGCCCATTATACGAAGGTAGCTTCGTACGAAACGAACGCTCGACTTTTCTTAATCAGTTTACAAAGCGGTTCGCATAAAAAGAAGTGGGTGTTGAAGGCGAGAAGACAGGTTCAATTTTTTTCTTTGTATTTTTTGAGACGTTGTTTTAACAGCTATCAAATCATGATTGAAAATGTTTTCTTTCTTCAATGAATGAGTTCTTGTGAAAATGTTTACAGTATCCACCTACGAGGTTGAGGCAAGAAATCGAAATGTCATTTTCTTTCATTTGAACTTTGTAGTAATGATGCTAGTGTAACGATACTGTGTAGTACACAGAGTGAGTACAAATCGTCGCGTTAGCTCAGCTTCTTTATAAAACAATTGGCTCATTATTCGAGGAGTCAATAAACTGATAAACCAAAATACACCACTAGTGATACTTGTATTATATATACACAGTTTTTCGAGGATTTCGTACTGGGTGTTTGGGTTTAATTCGAACTCAATGAAAAAGCCATAAAAGGTACACTAATGCGGTTTGTGCAGGTGAGTTACACAGCTAAGGAGACATAGTATAGGTGAATAATCGTTACAATATGCCAAATATTTAACTAAAATTTGTACATGAACTTCTTTAACTAGGGAAGAAGAAAACCATAGGTTCCAACTAGAAACTTGCCGAGCGCGTCATCTAAAACCACTAGATCTGTTCATTTTAAAATAACTTGAAGCACACGGAAGCGTGTAGGTGCGTTATAGTTAGCACATGTGTAAAAGACACAATGCTGGAAGCGTGAAAACGCAGATGATAACCTATAATTATATCCACATGGCCATATAACTCACCTGCACAGACCGGATGAAGTGTACCTTTCACTGCTTCTTAAATAAATATTTTACAATTAAAATAACCAATGTGTATATTACGATAACAACCCTAATCTAAACATGTAAAGCTTTAGAAAATGTTTAAACGTTTTCGTTTATCATACTCCCCCCCCCCCTTCCTTTTCAAACGCTTATGTCAGTGGCTGAAGTAGTGCTACAAAATTTGAGTATGCCTTCATTTAAAGCTATGCATATGTTTTTGCTCATTTACTGTTACGAGATAGCACTGTTACTATTATATTAAAAAATACTACCGTTTTACGCACTTTTATTGAGGACGTCGAAAACTATATATGATACAATTTATTAAAAGTTTAATTTTACGCGTTAAATGAGAAAGATGTAGACTGTAGTAATTTTATTCTCTCGTCTAACCCCACAAAGCAGCCAACCAAAAACTAATCCGAGCCAAATTAATGATTCAAACGAAAATAAAGAAACAAACAAAGAGTAAAAGAATGGTTGCAATCACGACGAACGTATACACTTTTCTAATCTCGAGGCTCAAGTTGCGGTTCGATTTGATCGTCGATTCTCATTGCCCGATTGCTCGCTCCCACTCCTTTTAGGTCGCACGCGACGCGGCGGGTGGTGGATACTGAAAGCGTATACAACGGTCGTCTCCCGAGACGGGAACTTCAGGAGTCGCTATATGATAGGATGACGACGCCGTCGAAACACCGAAATGTTGGTTGCCCTTGTTGTCTAATTCACAGTTGGCGCAAAGAGCTAATCAGGCTGCGGAGGAAAAAAATAAAGAAAAGAAGCGCGCGCATTCGCGGTTAGCCGAAAGTCGTTGAGTGATGAAACACGCGCGGCGCTTCTTCAGGAGCGTAAACAACACCGGGGCTTCCGAGTTTTGGGCGACGACGACGCCGGCGAGGGACCTGCGGCAGCGGCGCTTCGCTAATCTCGTCTGATCCTCCGGGCTCAAGTAAGCTGAATGAGGAGCTTGTTGTTGGAATGCCGACGATCTTATTTAAGGTTGCCGTTTTTCTTCGGCCATCCTCAAATATGTTTCTTCTTTTATTTCCTGATTGAAACTGAGATTGAAGCAGGAATAGTTACGGAACTATTTTTTTGTTAAGAAAAGTAGTTCTGACTCGGTTGACGGGAGAGGGTGTGGTCGCCGACGTGGTGGGAACGGCGGGGCGTGTCTTTCGAATGGTCCGGCCTCCAGTGCCTTCTGTCGTGCTTTGTGCTATGTGCCTTCCGTCATGCTTTAGCTGCGCGCGCGCGCTTTCGAGGAGGCAAGATTTGCCGTAGCGTTACCTAAGAGTAGAAAGATCGCGCTGGAGGTAAGGCGACCCGAGATCCTCCCTGCCCCTCTCATTCAGTCAATGCCTGTAGACGAAAAAAAGTGTTAATGTTGTTTACAAATCAATAAAAAGTAATAGGCCAGCTGAAAAAAAAGCAAGGCGAATTGCTGGGCAATTTGCGCAAACGTTCTAGCATCACGTGGTATCAGATCACGTGACGTCAATTTTCCGCTAAATGTAGCGGGGAAACTGAATTGGGGTGTAGTTCAGGGGACGTTTATTTTTCCCGCTACATTTAGCGGGCAAATTGATCGATGACGTCGCGCGACCTGTACGAAAATTCAACTTCCCCGCTAAATGTGAGCGGAAAAGGTGAATGGTGTGTAGGTCTGTGACGTCCCAGGACGCAACACTACGCGCGTTGCATTGTGGGACGTCACAGGCCGCGGCTTCACGGAACTCCGAAGCACACTAGTCACAAAGAACGTTTCACGTTAAAAATGATACGTTCTGCATAAGGTTTGAACTTTCAATGCTGACCTTATGAATTAATGAGTGTAGCTTATACTCATCGTACACTTTATACGCGGTGACCAAGCGCTTTTTAAAACTTTTGTTTGATGTATTTTACGAATTATAATAAATTAATATTAAGAGTTTTTTTTTGTAGCTCCTTTTTTCTAAGTACTGTTTCCTCTGAGCACAAGATTTCGACTCGAACTACCCACAAGGATAAGTCTACTTCTCACAACATGAATGTAATAAGATATTGGAACTCAAGAATGCTGTTAGTACACTACGTGAAAAACGTACACTGATGTAAAGCGGTGCCTGCTAACTATTACGTTAAGGCAAAACAACAACAGAAAACGAATACGTTATCACTGTTTTTGAAGCGACATAAAAAAAAACTCGTTCCTCTAGAAAGAAAAGAAAAAAGCAAGTCTACGAATGTTTAAACATATGCCATTTTTTACATTTTATTTCTGGTTTTTTAGTTAAGAGGAAAACGAAAAAGGCCTTCGTTGCATAATTTAAAATTCATTTGAAACATTCGAGAATATTATTTCAGTTTAATGCAATTTAGTTTTTATTTGGTGAAGCGAAGAATTCGGTCCCGACTTCAGCGACCAACTTTTATACAGGTCAAAAAGACAATAAATTTAGAGGACGCAAGGAAAGCTGCGAAAAGCAGAGTGACGAAAGAGGGGGCAAACCCCGGAGAAGCGGGAGCGGGTAAAGAGAATTCCCATCCGATGTGTCATCCTGCCGTCGACTTGGGAAAACGAGGCTTTTAGTTGAACTGGCGTCCGTGAGATGGCGGCGCTTCAAACGCCCCCCGCGCCCGCGATGGCACGTAGTTGTCTTCCCGCACCCGAGATGGCGCGACATCCGTCAGCGTTGAAGGCGCTCCACTCCGTCGGTTATGTTCACAGAGCCTTGTCAACTCCGTGTCATTTTCAAATACAAACATAAAAACGAGAAAGAAAAAACAAGGAGGGCCAAGCGTGTCCTGCGATCAAAAAGGGTCGTGTCCGTCCCTTTTGGGACGAAAACTTTTCCCGCTAAAAAGAAGGAGAGAAAAAAAAAAAGCGAAGTCGCCAATTCCGGTTGCGAACGGCCCAAGAAGCTGGCTCCGCCAGCGCTTCTCCTGGAAGGCGTTCTTCTCCGCAGCAAGTGTCTTCTTGCGGCGGTGCATCCTTCTCAGGAGCTCGGAGCGCGTCGCCGCTCGGCGGTGCAGCCGGCGGCTGGAGTGGTGGCCGCGCTGGTCCCGCGTTGCATCGGGACAGGAAGTATCGACGGGCGGCCCTGACCTTGCCTGACCCACTGGGACGCAGGGGAATCGGTGGCGCGCCGCTCATAATTAGGAGATCGATGGCCGTTCGAAGAGTAGGAGGGATCGGCGCGGAGGCACCGCGTGGCTCGGACCTCGTGTCCGTCGCCGCGTGTAAACAACAACGCGGTCGCGGGGTGCCGCGATTTCGGCGAGCCCGCGCCATGACAGCGGCTCAAGGGAAATCCCAACGGCGGGGGGACACCTCGTGGCGGGTTCGGACGGGGGTGCCGCGCGAGTCGGAGCTCCGCGCATGCGCAGGGGAGCGGGGACGCTGCGCAGTGGCGCTGGGCGCAGCGGCGGCGCCACACAGGGACAAGATGGCGGCCGGTGGGACGGCGACCGTCACTTCGAGAAACAAGTAAGGCGTTCGAACGGCGTCGCGGATCGTTAAAATCTATCGGGCAGCGCGGGAGGCCCCCGCGGAGAGCGTCGTCGGAGGCCCATGGCGCCCTGATTGGCAGCTGGGCCTCAGCGGGGACGATGGACGCCAGCGAACTATCGGCCGAGGCCGCCGAAGGGCCCGGGGAGGGGGAGAGGGGGAGGCGGCGGCCGCGGGCGAGGAGGAGGACGCGGCGGGGGAGAGGGCCGCCGATGGCGAGGAGGACTCCCCGCGGGGGGAGGAGGAGGAGGAGGAGGAGCAGCGCTCGCTGGCCGGCTCGGACCACTCGGCGGAGCTGCTGCGAGCGGCCGACCTGTCCGTGCGCGAAGACGAGGACCCCGGCTCGCCAGCGCCGACCGACGACGAGCTCGACGACCCCGTGAGCCCCGGCTCCTCGCCCGGAGGCATGATCGACGCGTCCGAGTTCCGGGGCCTCGACCCCGGGGCCTACCCGGGCCGCATGTCGCCCGGAGGATTCTCGTCGAGCAGCTACGCCACGCTCACGCCGCTCCAGCCGCTGCCGCCCATCTCGACCATGTCGGACAAGTTCTCGCACTACGGACACCACCACCAGCACCCGGGCTCCAACGGAGGCTTTGCGCCGCTCGCCATGCACGGCATGACGGGCTACCCGCAGTACGACAAGCTCGGCTCCATGTCGGGCGCGATGAACATGAGCCCGCCGCACGGCACGGCGCCGATGCTGGGGGCCGGCAGCTCGCTACCGTCGCCGCCACCGTACGCACAGAACGGGCTGCCGGAGAAGGGGCTGAACGGCTACGAGACGGCGTCGTACGGCGGAGCCGCGCCGCAGCGGGAACTCACCCGCCTGGGCTCGCCGCAGAGTCCCACCAGTCTGCACTCGCCCATGCTGCCGCCCCTGAACGGGCTGTCACCCCACACGCCGCCCCAGGCGCACCTGGCAGCCCCCGCGACGCCGCCCCAGCCGCCTCCCCCTCAAGAAGCCAAGCCGGCACGTGTGCTCCTTCCCGTCGTCAGCAGCGTTCCCACCCTCGGACAGGTGATGGTGTGCGGCGCCAAGGCCTCCGTGGTGTCCAGTCTCGTGCTCGCTCCGGCGCCAAAGTTGATCCACCCTCCGCAACAGGTGCCCCAGCAGCAACAGCAGCAGCAACAGCAACAGCAACAAGCTCAGCAACAAGCTCAGCAACAGCAGCAAGCGCAACACACGCCTCAGGGCTCGCACGCGGGCAGCGGCAGCAGTGGTGGAAGCAGTGCCGCGAGTCCGGCCGACGAGGCCGAGGAGATCAACACGAAGGAGCTGGCGCAGCGGATAAGCGCCGAGCTGAAGCGCTACAGCATCCCGCAGGCCATCTTCGCCCAGCGGGTGCTGTGCCGCTCCCAGGGAACTCTGTCCGACCTGCTCAGGAACCCCAAGCCCTGGAGCAAGCTCAAGTCTGGCAGGGAGACCTTCCGAAGAATGTACAAGTGGCTCGAGGAACCAGAGTTTCAGCGCATGTCAGCGCTCAGGCTCGCAGGTCAGTTGGCACGTGCTTATGTTTTTTCATACTGTTATACTGCACGAGCTGTGTGCATGTCGTTCCTTGACAACGGAATGCATGACACGCGGTTCTAAAGTCAGAAACAAACAGGTAAGCACTAGCTATCCAGAAACATCTAAGTGTTGTTCGGGAACACGTGTTGGCAACAACAGATATCGTCCCACGAAAAGGGTGCCTCTTACACGATTAATCACCACAAGCTCTCTGCATGTTGCTAACCATAGATAGATATCAAATTACCAAACATGACGTCCTGACGTTTAGGAAAAACAAACATGCTAGATACAAAGAAACATCGAAAGAATTGCTCACAAACACGCGTGTAGGCAACAGAAAACATTTTCACATAAAAAGTTATTCTGTGTGCGGTAGACTAGGACAGGGAAGAATTCCGACACGAAAGTATTGACAATTACGTAAAAACGTTGGGACCACAAAACTGAACGCTTCTTGTTGTTTCCTTAAACAAAAACAAGGCTGAACAAAAAACATTTTTTTTTAAGTTTTGGAAGTTTGGAAAGGGAGGTGTACCAACAATATACTGTCGGGACAGTGTAGTAGAGGTTGACACAAGGAGGCGCACGTGTATGATAATTTTATACCCTTTTGTTTTGGGGGATACTATAATACATGTTGCAACTGCCACCACAAAATAAGATTCTTCTCGCATATATCAGAATAGCCAAAACAACACATATTATTAACTGAACATCAAAGTACGCTGTTGTGGTAGAAACAAAAACGATTCTTATATAATAATAATAAAAAAAATAATGTCTGACTTCTAGAAAGAAAGGTATAGACGCTCATAAGTGTTACACACCCTCGTAACTACGAAATGCGGCTACATCACACATAGCGCTCGACGTTCCTGACACGTGGTTTAAAGTTAAAAAACTGGAAAGATTTATCTTCTCAGCTTTGTCACATTAAGTCCTCGAAACAGGGACAAGCGTAGGCAACCCTCTTGTTGCCTCCTCGATGCCAGCTACGTCTATGCACTACTGCATCTCTCACGAGCCAAACTACCCGAGACGGCGACACAGGTCCTCTTTGTACTCCATCTATTACGGCGTCACAAGGACACTTTCAAGAGGTAAAGGCGGCACCAATACACACACAGAAAATTACACGATTTGTAACCACGTGACGGCAATACAAGGCGTTATAAAGGCCGCGCGTTTTACACTCTCAGAGTTGTATATGCAACGTACTGCAAGAATGACCACCTCCATTTGTGTGTGTGTGTGTATGACGTCAGTAGAGAGGTAAGACGGTCGGTGTTATTTTATTATGGCGTTTGTAACCAGAACTTGTCGTACAGCTTTCCACGGATGTTCCGGCTATCCATTTTATTGTGAACATGCGTACATATATCCCTTAAAGTTACTTTAGTCGCAGCACTCACTTGTTCCAAACTAGACCAGCTGGAGAGATTGCTCCTCGAGTGAAGGAGAGAACAGGTAAACGCACGTGTTACTTTCGGAGGGACTTCAGTTGAGAAAAAAGACGCTTCTGATGAAGGTTAGCTCTCGCCAAACATGGTGTCGGTCGGCACGTATACGATGACACTGACGCAGTGCTCTCTTGCAACATGCACGGTACAGGAAAAAAAATGTAACGACAAAAATATGTTGGGTAATGATGTTCTCGGGGTGCTTGAGCAATCCTCGCTTACCAGGTACAAGCACTCTTGACGTGTGAATGTTTTCTTCTTTTTTTTTCGACTTGGCATTTCACGGGCCTTGCGCTCTCTTGTAGCCATGCAATAACATTAAGCATCGTTCTAGCCTAAAGGATGTTATTTTATTACAAAATAATGAACCAACCTTTACTTCCCCTAATAATATTTAATGAGCAGATTATTACGTCCTAGAGAAGACGGCTCCGTGAACTAGAAATTTGTGAAACCGGTTGAACCGGGAAAATGCAAAAGACACGATTTGAACTGGACCACCTTTCGTGCCTTCGAATCACGGCACAAATAATGCTTTACAGGCGTATAAACGTTTTCCGAGATTCGTCGTACTCCGTTAACATTTCGTCCTTCTATCGAGTGAATTTCATTTTGATTAATTCTCAATCGACATTCACTAGAAATCAACATTGGCCAGCATGCATGCGTTTCATCCACAGGGTGTCATAAAAAATCTAGAGGTTTCTTTTCTTTTTTTTACCGCAAAAATAAACTAGGCATCGCCGAACGGTCATTCTTCGCCCAAAGGTAGCGCTAGAGGTCACAACCAGATGCCAAAGTTTCAGCCCGATCCGATACCTTATTCAAAAGTTATAAGTGATTTTCTGAAAAGTTCAATGGGAAAATGGCGGCCGACGGAGTTTTCGAATACATGGGGCTCTACGGCACCAGAAACCGAAAACGCGCAAAAATGGGCTCCATTTTCCCATTCCAATTTTCAAAAAAATCACACAACTTTTGAATAAGGTATGGGACCGGGCTGAAACTTTGGCATCTGGTTGTGACCTCTAGCGCTACCTTTTGGCAGAGAATGAGCGTTCGGCGATGCCTAGTTTATTTTTGCAGTAAAAAAAAAAGAAACCTTGTAAATTTTGTTTTTTTTGTGTGACACCCTGTACATTTTTTAAGGTACTTGTTATCGACTCCAGTGATTGCCTTTCCGCGTGATGGAAACAAAAACTAAACGCGCAGGATTTGATAATACGAAAATATATGAAAACATAATGGATTTAAATGTTTGTATGAAAGAAAAGTTGCAGCCCAGCAGCGCGACCGTGCGAGGACTTTCACGAGTGAGAAAAGCGCTCGGTTCGCCAAAGGTATCGAAACTTCGAACATAATAGTTGTAGAAAGAAAGCTTTGTATTCGTTTGAATATGACGATCTCGCAATTGGAGTTCGAGGATAACCCACCACACGGCTACTCTCAAATACCTTGCGAACATGAAGATAACCAAGCGGAGGTTGTGTAACTCGAAATTTGAGTCGGGATACGGTAGATATTTTTTTTTGTTGTCTTTAATCTCGCGATTTGAGGGAGTTGCACGTACCCGATTGCAACGAGGCGTTTGGGTTATCATATATATATATATACATATATATAGAAACGAGGACTACAGAGCGCGCTAGGTGACGCCTGATTCAAAGCGTTCACCGCATCCATCCATCCATTCATGGCGCGAATGCGTTTTGCTTTTGCCCGGCGTTTTATATATCGACGCACGCGCGTCCGACAGCCAAATCACGACGCGTCGACGCGCGTACAACCCCGCACCGCGTCCCGTTCGCGTCGTGTCATCCTCCGAAGAGCGAAAGGGTGCTTGCTCTTCGCGTCGGTGCCGGCGGTATCGTCGACGCACTCGAGCGAACCTCGGCTCACACACGGCGGCCGGCAGCTGAGCGTTGCAGCTGGCTGACGGCACCGCCACCGGTGCGCGTCTGACGTCATGCGGCGGAAATCCCCCTCTCCTCCCACCTCGGTTACAACAAGCACCGCGTGTACTCAGAACTCCGTTTCCCATTCCACGATGGACCGCATGGAACGCTGCGAGTCATCCCAGCAAATCCTGTCTTGTCAACGTGACACGCGACCACGTTCCCGCGCAGCGTCGCAGCGTCCCTCTCTCGAAGGTCACGTGACAAACTCGTACGGCATTCGAATGGCTTTGGGGTTCGTAGTTTCGTCCCGCAGTCCATCGTAGGCGGGGAGGAAACGGGAGTGTAAACCTCCGCAACCCGAAGTGCCCGCGCGCGCCGAGCGGGCGAACGCGCCGAGCCGTGACTCAACTGCCCCACCCGAGCACTACTATATACCGCGTTAATTCTTTCGCCTTTTTGTTTTCTGTTTTTTTATCTTTGTTGTTTTGTGTTTTATTTCTAAACTCGGCGAAAGTGTCGAAAAGGTGTGCGGACACAGCGGCAACGCGATTCGGCGGTTTTCGTGGGCTCGACGCAAACGTATGTAGGTTCCCAGGAAGAGGGGGGGATAAAAAAAGCTGATTAAAAGTAGTACCTTTATACCGTTTAAATAGTATAGCAATTAGCGAATGTAGTCTCGAAAGAAACGCGGTTATTTTTTTTAAAGCGTTACGTTTTACTTTTTTCTACGATGACGTCACGTACTTGAAAGGCGACCTGATCTTGTTACATTTAGATATCGAAGACGTGCGCGCGCATAGACGGAAAGACCCAAGTAGCGCGACTACGTAATCCTCGACATTTTTTTTATGTCTCACAACTGAAAGTTCCATCAAAGTCCATCATGTGGTGTAATTGGTTACGGTCGTACGATGCAAAAACTCCGGCAACAAGTTTTCATATTTACGCTCGTGCGGCCGCCGGTTTAAGAAACCTAGACCGTAGCGAGTCCAGATTATACACTTGGTCACTTCGCGGCCAACGAAATTTTTGCGTTCATCGATAAAAAAAAAAAAAGAATTTGGATGTATGCAAGGCAGCGTGGCAGCGTCAGCATAAAGAGCCACACCACCTATTTCTTTAGATATCCGCGATTATATCTCAAGTTCAAGTTCATTATCCTTAAAGACATCCGTCGGATGTATTACACGAGGAGGGGGTTAAAAGGTCAAAACACATTTCAATGAACAGTTTATGGCAAACAAATACAACAACACAAAAAAACGCTTTGCACTTGGAGCGGAGCGAAGGAGGGTGAGTATGAGCGTAATGCACACATCGAGACACTGTTAGCGCGAACACGACATCGGCGCATTTTCGCATCTTACTTTTAAGTAGTATTAGCGAGAACGAAATTTTATCGCTTACATTATAGAACTTAATGAGCTCTTTCCGTAGCAATAACAACTTGGTGACATCCCTCGGTTTCAAAGAGAAAAACTGAAAAAAAAAACCGGCGATCGCTTGTTCGCGCTAACAAGTGTCGCGCTCTGTACGTCAGCGAACTCAGGCCATTGATACATAGCGAAAGCGGGAAGATTTTGTGTCGATTAGTTGGCGATTCTAACGGTTCAATTTTGAGAGGATGATCACACCGTAGAGATGTGTAGGAAGAAGGATGACAATAGGTGGATCTTAAATGGGGAAGGTTATAGTACAGGTTAGAAAGGAAGCACGGCCGAGACCGTTTACTACGTGGTGATCAAGCCGGAAGTCGAGTTGTGACACGCTCGGGCGGGTTGAGTAGTTCTGATAAATGAATCGATGGTCCGCTTTGTTTTGTAAGGATTCGAGACTGTCAATCAAGTAGGCTTGATGAGGGTTCCAGATTATGTTTCCGTATTTTAACTGCGAGCGAACAAGTGTTTCATACGCTGTAAGTTTAGTAACAGGTAAAGCTAGGTATAAATTCCTACGTAAAAAAAAACACTAAACAATTTAGTTTTTTTCCCGGTTTCGAGCAGAGTCTCAATATGCACATTCCACGTTAAGTCTTGAGTAATAGTTATTCAAAGTACTATCTAAAAAGGCACATTTTCAACGCTAGATGAGTTTAATAAATAATATGCGTTATGGAGACCAGCTTTGGGATTAAACGAGATGGCTTTAGTTTTGAAAGTGTCGATATTCGTCTGCCATGTTTTGCACCAAGCGGAAACATTGTCAACATGAGATTGCAACTCGGACGAGTCTTCTGAACTAATAATAGGTCGGTAAAGCACACAATTCTCGGCAAAAAGGCGCATAGATAATATAACAGAGCATGGCAGATCGTTGATGTGTATCAGGAAAAAATAGGAACCAAGAACACTTAAATGTCGAACCCCTGATTGAACTGACAGAGCCATAGAAGAAACACTGTTAATACGAGCAGATTGTTGACGATTTATAAGAAATTAGGCTTCCCAGTTGATTATACTATCTTCAATATGAAGTTTACAAAGTTTAAGTGGTCATGAAACGATATCGGGTGTGAAATGTTCATGACTTTGCAGAGGCGTACTGGTCCTAGTCTGTCCCAAGTGTACTCGCACAGACCACCACTGATTCAGAAGCTTCTTTGTCGCGGTGAAATTGTAGGATAAAAGGGGACTATTTATTTTCAGACTTGACTTCACAAAGCATGATGACGTAATTGTGGGCTCGAAATCACCAGCCTGACGACAGTCGAGCGCGGCTCATAGATTGGACACGAGAACTGCGTGAGCACTCGACTTCGGCTCGTAACAAACAATTCCTCGGCAGACACTCGGGTAGTGGCTCGTGTTCAATCACTGCGGTGGTGAGAATAGCCAAACTCTAACAATGCCTGGAGCTCAGCTCCAGTTTTCTACTTTGCCAACCCCAGCGCGTGGCTATGATTAACGTTGGCGACATAGGATAGGCACCAGGCCACGTGGTTGCTTGTTCTTTCTCCGAGTTGAGGGGATGAACGATGCTCATATTTCTCGAATTTTTCTGGCGACTGCCATTGACTAGAAAGAAAAACTAAGGCAAGCTTATTCAGTTATTAACGTTAGGAAGTGGTTCTAGATAGTATTCAGCGAAAGTATAAAAATCGTTTCACGGCTTCTTTAAAGGGACACTGAAGTCATCTTTGACAAAAAGGTCGTTTTTGATCTCATATTGTTTAAAATGTGTTAGTTCTCACATATACCTAGTCCTATATTACAAAACCGCCTATTCATTTCAGGGCAATAGAAAAACCTGTGGACACTTTTTTCTCGTGGACTACATTGTCTGGATTAATAAAAGTCCTACAATACGCGCAGATTCCGAATGATTTTATTATAACTCGTTTTGAAGAGAGTCTGATAGGCGCACATTCGGATAAGTCTCCACTTTTTCACTGCGGGCGAAGCCATCGCTCGCAACTCGCCGAAAAAGCGCCCTTCGTCGACCACTTCACTCGGAAGAAAATTCTTCCCAAAAAGGGCGTGTCGCGATCTTTGAACACGTTTTTAACGAGGAAATAAGCTACGCACGATTGTAATTCCGGGTTTCTTGTGATGCTTAGAGCGTCTAGATTGAGTTGTTACCACAAAAGGACGATCTCAGAATCGACTTCAGTGCCCCTTTAAGTAGAAAACCCTGGTGAGGGTACCATGTGGAAATCCTCGGCAAAACTAATAAAAATGGCATTGGCATCGGTAGAAATTGAAGCGTTGAGGTCAGATACAAAACGAAACAAGTTTAAATTCGCGCAAGAGTGGTTTCCGGAAAATATGCTGCCTTAGATGTGGAAGGTTGCGTTAAATTACTTCAAGCGAGAGCAGATGCGCCGCGCCATCTTCTGACGCGAACGGATACTTTTCTGGCGGCCGCTGATTAGGCTTTGTTAGCAACGATTGGCTTTTCTCGTCGGTGCAACCGCTTTATTGATTAAGACACAGCCAATAAAAACACAAGTGCAGCGCGAACAGGTTGTGGCATAATGAACGACGTCCTCGACTAATCGCATTAATTTCACTCTACAATATCTGACAGTGTGCTTCGTCACCAACTTTTGGGTACTTGAAAACACAGGTATACAACGGGACTTGTTGACATGTAATTGAGGTGAATTCAGAGCCAGCGCAAAATGTGAAGTAGGAATTTCCATCGGACGTCAACATTTACGAGACATGTTCCGCTCATTTTCATTGCGAAAAAGCTTATGCGTAATAATAATCATCTCAAATAGAAACCTGATGCAGAAACTGTAACGTAAGCTGAATCGGCAGCCACACTCACCTACGAACGTAAAAAATGGCTTAAATATTTCTCACACTTTTGTAGCATCAAAGGTTAAAGGTGTTTAGTGACGTCTTGTTATTGTAAATACTTAGTCCATTACTATTTTAAAGTTGCAACTCTGTTGTTCTGTATTCCAACAGTTGTGTTCGCTTGGGGCAAAGTTAGGATACACTGGGCGCTTCTGCGAAGACTTTAAAAAAATTCCTAAAACTAAGGTTGTTGAGAAGAAGAAAAAAAAGGAGACTTTTAGGAACAAGAAACGTACTACCTGGTTAATAACTACCTTAAATTTATTCATTAATATTTAAATTTGTGAAACCTAACTTATGGATAAAATTAGAAACTTACAGAGCGTCATCGAAAAAACTTAAACCAGTCAACATCAGGATGACCTGAAGGATGTGGCAAGCGCGGGGAATGGGTTAAAGTCACCACTGGTGCAACAAACAAAAAACTGGCGATGCAAAAAAAAAAAAGCGCGCGGATGATAAGAATTGACTGATTTAGATGTTTTAGATGACGCTCAGCAAGTTTCTACTGAGGAACCACACGTTTACTTTCACAATTTAAAACAAAAAGTGAATCAGAAAATTTAAGGTAATTACTTCGTAAGTTGGCGTTTGTGTTTCTTTTTTTATCTTTGACGTCCGTCGTGGCTGGCAGCTTCCGCCCGAAAATAGTTTCTTTAGTTTTCAAACAGCTTATTTTTAAGAACGTCTGAAAGTGTTCGCTGAAACGGCCGGCATAGTCGCTGCCGAACGTGGAGAGTTTCCGCAATACCTTATTTCGGCTCCGCGGCAAATGAGATAGTCGCATTAACCTGATAAGGATGCCAGGGAACGAATCGCAAAGAGGGAAAGTGTGAGCACCAATGAGTCACACCCTACGTTTCATAACTCTCAGTTACTAAAGCGTAATTTTTTTTGAACGTCTGTTAGCAAATTTACTCGAGAGTATTAGTATTGCGTAGAGGAGCAAACGCAAGCGCCGTGCGTTTGCGTCACATAGCGTATCGTGCTTTTACGCTACGCATGCGCGTCGTCGCCTCGTTCCTATTTCCAAGACGCAGCTTGGGCTACCCGCGCACGCGCAGTGTGGAACACCGCAACGCTAACGCAAAACGCACAGTGCTTGCGTTTGCTCGCATACGCAGCACTGAAACTCACTATTATTTGCGCGGACAGAACGGTGTAGTTTCGAAATTAAACCGAAACGGCTGTCAAGTAAACTTAATACGTTTTTTTGTGTGTGTAATGCTTCTATAGGTGTTTGCGAGCAGCCGTGCTTCGAGGGCTATAGTCTGGCCACTGTAGATGGAAAACGCTTTGTTTGGATGCCAGTCTGGAAACCGTGGGCACGCCTCAGTAATGCTTGACTATCAGACGATCTACCCGCACCAGCAACAAGATGGCGGCGCCCAGAAGCCGTACTTGCAAACGTCTAGAAAGAAAATATTTTTGTTAAAAGAAATGCGAACTAGAATGGAATACTAGAGGTTGAGAGTGTCCATTTTATATTTTATTATGTGCTTTTTTAACTTATAATCGAGGTATTTAGTTTGCACCGTTTTTGTTTTGTTTTTCGTCCACTGGGTGCGACAAATCGCCTTTTATTACAGCGAACCTGCATATGACTCGTTTGTCAGGTCTTTTTGTGTCCGTCGACAGAACAGTAGTCGACAGAAAACCCAGACGCGCGCCTTAGCACCGTTCTCGCGCGCGCCTTATCTCTATATCGTGGTGTTTTGACACTTGTTTCAATAAGAAAACCTCAAAACAAGTGTCAAAACCACGTGATAGATGATAAGCACGTAGCGCTCCCCGCATGCGTTTCTCGGTAAAGATTGCGGTTGCATAAGCTGCCGCGGCAACTGCAGTATACGAAGTCTTTCACATATAAAAACGCATTGGTACAGCGCATTTACTTTTACTTTCGTCAATCATTTAGAAGACTCTTTTGCTGTTTACAAACATGAACTGCCGCCTGCGTACCAAGCGACGTCCGGTCGCACCGTCTTCGCAAGCCTGTTGAGCTAGAAAGCATAATAAATGCTACACGGACAACGAAGTTGGAGATCAAACGAGGGCCTTTGGCTGTACAATATTACGTCTTGGAGGAGGCAAGTTAGTTTACAAGAATACTCGAAACGTTTTAACGGATCTCGCACTCCTTTCTTTTGGCGTTCAGCTGGAGAATTGGTGGTTAAACGTTTCACCTACATCTGAAGCAGCGGTGGTAAGGTGGCCTCGTTGCTATGGCAACTCGTCGTTCATTCTTTTTATAAACCGGAAGTTCTCTGGGACGTCGAAAACTGGAGCACCACCTGGTGGCGTTTGCCATAAGAAGGGTCTATAGGTGCAATGAGCAATCGTTGCAGGTGATACCACAGCTTCCCTGTCCAACTACCTTCACAGCGTGGATGGGAGCCTTAATTTTTTTAGATAAATCGGCGTTTATCGACGTTTATTCTAGATCAGCGTAACCATTGCAAATAAAATGGGTGATTTTTAGAGCGCAGCTCTTAGGCGCCCGTTTCCGGCTTGAGCGGCGTCGACGTCGCCGTCGGCGTAACCGCCCCAGGTCACGTGACCCCCCAGGGTATCCCAGGGTCACGTGACCCCCCCCCCCGGTCACTTGACCCTCCCCCCAATACCCTTCCCTTTTCCTCCTCAAGAGCTGCGCTCTAATTCGGCGTTACAGGAAGTTGTAAACGGCTTTCACTTTTTATTTTATTTTTTAATCAAGGAGCAGTGGTGCCTAGAAGTGG
Organism: Ixodes ricinus; assembly: GCA_037355805.1. Classification (NCBI taxonomy): domain Eukaryota; kingdom Metazoa; phylum Arthropoda; class Arachnida; order Ixodida; family Ixodidae; genus Ixodes; species Ixodes ricinus. The sequence continues at coordinate 65,717 of JAZHYW010029388.1, forward strand.
ACGGTAGTAAAATCGGCAAAAGTAGAAGAGAGTTTTATTTTGTGTACTTAGCCTTTCTCATCGCTTATGTTCTGAGAAAACTGTGCTATTATGACCCGTATTTAGAAACCTGTCAGCTATGGCGTAGTACCTAACGCGTTATCCGGAATGAAACTATCACAAACACCAAACGATCAATTAAATTTTCGACGAGTACTTTGTCTTTTTTTTTTCACCAATTATTCGGCGTGCATTCGCAGGTGTCGTTTGCTGCATACCGAAAGGAAAAACAATAGAGACCTTAGTTAAGAAAAAAAAAGCTATTGTTGGGAACGACCCAAACTGTTTTCCGTCATGCTACGCTTCTGTCATTGATTCCCGGGTCGAAGAGACCGTTTAGCCGGAGATCGTTATATCAATAAAACAATCCAGTCTGAACACTAGAAACGTGCATAAATTCGATTCGATTTTTTTTTGTTATCAAACAGGATTAGATTACGGTTGAAGCACAACGACGATAGACTTTTATCGCGCGAGTTTCACGACTTATCGCGATTGGCGTGGCTAGTTCGGGAGCATGCCATGCCACCGCTCCGACTAGTGGCGCCAGAGACTCATTCAAAAGACAAAAATATCTCTAAAAACTCGCTCCGCGTTACCTCAAACCACGGTTACACTGTCCTTACGCCATGTAAAAACTGTCTGTGGACATGTCCGCTGCAGGCAGGATGGCAGAAGTACCTGCGAAGACGTCTCATGTACGTTTGTTTAATGCTTCGAACATGTGTGCAGGCAGTTCGTGCATGCAGTAGTGTGGCCGCAGCGTAAGATTGCGTAACCCATGCGTGTCTGTTAAGGAAACGCCTGTTTTCGTGTAGTGCCGCGTTAAAAAAAATACTAATTTCAACGAAGCGAGACCAATACGAGGATTACATACACCGTAATACAATATCGAAGATTCGTCAAGTGGCGTAATTTGGGATTCGAGCGATATAAAGCTCGTTTTCCGGTTACGAAAAAAAGACCTTTCGATTCTGCGATGCACCCGCTTTATTAACTTTCTTTTGTTTTGTTTTTCGCGTTCTCAAAACTAACTTTAATAGGCGTGTCCGTATTTTTTTTTTATGCGTTCGTGCGTGGAGTTGGGTTCGCAAACTTCTTTAATAATAAAAGAAAAAAGCAGAAACGCCATCACGCAATTTGAACGAGCGTAATTAACATTCCGCCAAGGATCCGCCTTCAAACGGCGTCACTCTCTTTTTTTCTCCCACACAAACAAAATACAGATTCAAATCTCGTTAGGCAGGCAGCCTGCGGCGCGGGCTCGGGAACGGCTCCCCAACTCGGCCACCGCGCACGCCAACAACGCAAACTCTTTCTTCCACAAACGTGCGTGTCTTTATTGCGTGTGTCTGTGAGTACGCCCGTGTGTGTGCGTGCGTATATGCTCGTATCTTTTGTTTTTGTTTTTGGGGCTCCAAGTTCCCCTTTGCATTGCGTGCCGCGGCGTCGTATGCGAAGCGAAACGGAGAGAACGCCGCCTCTGTGTACGGTAAACCACGCCGCACCTGGCTTCGAAGTCGGTTCCGAAGTCTCTCTTTTTTTCAACTTTGCTTTGGACGGAGGATTCGAAGCCGCATAAAACGCAACGAATGAAAAGAAAATGAATAGAAATAGGCATTATAGTGATATTGCTCGTTCATTTCCGCGTCACTTAAGGCAAGTTACCAACGTGCGTATATCTACTGACTTCATGCACGTCTGCAAGTACGGCCTCCGGGCGCCGCCATCTTGGTCGCTTGTGGTGCACTTGGGCGCGGCCATTGTCCGATTACGACGCCTTGCAGCCTTGCTGAGGCGTCATAATCGGATTATGGCCGCGCCCAAGCGCACCCCAAGTGAGCAAGATGGCGGCGCAAGGAGGCCGCACTCGCGAACGTGCATATGCTCACACTATCCATTTGATGGGCTTCACAGAACCCACTAAAGTAACCGATATCTTAAGAAAGGCAGGGATGTGGCTTATCGCGTTAACGCTTCTTGCTCCGCCAGTCTTTCTTCGTTGCTGGTATCAGCTAAGGTCGTAGTTTCATTGGCGGCGGAAAGATAAGGGAATATGTTAACTAGCCCAGCTTGTTTGTCAGCCTCGGCCTGCGCGTCGATTTCACACAGATAGTGGTATGTATATCCTCAACACGTGACGCTTAGCGAGCGCGCGAGGATCAACTTTGACTGAAATCCGCAGGATCGCGATTGGGAGAACTGAACTTTGCCCGTAACGCCTGCCGGGGAACAAGAAATCGGTCCGTCGACAGAACGACCCTATGAACGCCACGTAACGGATCCGAAAGATACCTCTTCGTGTAATTAAATTTAATCCAGTAAAATAAACGTTATTTTATTCCTTCACAAATCAACGTCGCATTTCCATTTAACTAAGCGTCAGCACCCGGTCACCGCTGACATGGTGCAGTCGACAGGATCCGCAGAATCCAACGAAACCAATGACCCCGCCCTGATCACGGACTCCAACAACGGAACTGAAGTGACGAATCAGGACGCCATCTGTCAGGAGACACAAAACATAAAAATTCAACTCCAGCAAATAATTCTGGCCTTCGACAAACGCGCTTTCTACACGGCAACCAGAAGAATGGCGTCAACGTGACGGACGGAAACGGACCAGAACGAGAAGTAACCACGACGGATGCTTCTGCACCGGGCACGACAACGCAGGTGAGCGGCAACGCAACAACGGTTGATTTGCTGTCGGTCATCGTCCAAACGCAACAACAACTGGCCGAGACCCTACGACAGTCCACAAGGCCTCTCCACGTCCATTCCACGAGCGACACTTCGCACGCGATTCCCACGTTCGAAGGGGAGTCATGCGAGAAACGTCGCTGAGAGGCTTCGAGAAATCGAACGGGTGGCTCTCCTCGCAAACTGGACACCAAACCTCACACTGCTCAACGCCGTCACCCGACTTCACGGTGCCGCACGAGACTGGCACAAGTCATACGGTTCCCGGATCGACGACTGGGAAGTATGGAAGGAAGCCATCAAGGAACGCTCTCTAACGAAAAATGGGACTTCAACAATTCTTGGACTACCAACAACGTCGACAGCTCCGCCGCGACGAGAGAATTGTGCAGTATATCTACGCGAAGAATGCCACGCTCGAGCGAGCTCCCTGTGAGCTAGGAGCCAGCGAACGGACCTCCTTAATCCTACACAAAATCACCGAGGACAAGTGGGCCAAAGCCCCCTGGCAGCCCAACGCTGTAAGTCGGTCCTCGAGCTGATTGACGGCGCGACGCCTCTGGACCACCGCCGCCCCAGAGAAAAGGACGCAACCAAGCAAACAATGCACGCACGAACCTGCGACACCAACGCAGCAAACAAGTGCCCCGACAAGCACCTCGATGAATGCGCCATCACCGAAGCCCTTCAAAATCATTAGGCAGAGCAACTGTTTTCATTGTGACCAGCCCGGTCACTTCTCCGGAGACTGTCCAGAGCCGAAAACTGCAGCGACCATCCGCGCAGAGGAGAAAGGCGCGCAGAAGGGCACGAGTCCAAGCGAGAAGAATGTCCACTGCTTCTTACGCACGACAGAAGATTCTCTCTCCATCGTGACCGCCTTCACGGAGAAAAACCGTCCTCTGAAAACGTGCATCGACACCGGGACCAACATATCGATGATCAATCCCAGGGCACTACCCCGGGACGCCTGCGTATCGTCGTGGTCCCGAGGGGAAGAAACTGTCAACGTTTTGGACAACAAGCTGACGCCTGACAAGTGCATGTCTCTGACGATCAGCATTGGATCAACGACGCTCAAGGTACCGGAAATGCTCATTCTTCCGCTTCCCACGCCAATCGACCTACTTTTTGGATCAGATTGGCGCCAACTCGCTAACGTAGAAGCCACGTTTCGAACGACGCAACCACCGTTCAACTACTTGATGCGGCACGATTCGCCCGCCGAGATACCGAAAACGACAATCTTCCGGAGAAGCACTGGTGTCAACCTTTCGCGAGAAGGTTCCCCAAGCTGAACGCCCGGCCATGTTCGTGAAATTGGAGCCAGCAGGCAATGACATCGAAGCAGCCCTAATGCAGCGAATGTACACACAGCTGTGGACAGCAATTACCGAAGACGCTTCGCCGGAAGAACGCGAAAGTCTCTTTGGGATACTCACAAAACACCACGCTGCGTTTTACGACGCTGGAGGAACAACTGGGCACCTGCCTCACGCCGAGCATTCCATCGAGCTACACCACGAGATCACCATGGCGTCGCGGCCCTATAGTATGCTCACCAGCCGACCGGGAATTCATCAAACAACAGGTCGAAGACTACGGGTTCGCGAAAGCCAAAGCGAATATGCTGCACCGACGCTTGTGGTCAACCAGCCGATTCATCCCTCGACTCCGAACGAATGGTTCACGACTGCCAAGATCGAACGCCAAAACAATCAACCCGTTGTATCCCATGCCTCGAATGGATGATGCACTCGACGAATGAGAGACAGCAATCGGCGACTCCGTTTACTGCAGCATCTGAGCGAGATCAAGCACGATGGACCCGTTCTTCGAGGACCCGTTCGACATCGAGTCCTGTCCAGCCCCAAAAACACGGTGATCATCAAAAGGCTGCATTCCGTAAAGGGACGACAAAACGAAAGAAAGGCACACATCGAGCAACTCCGTCGACACAATCCAAGCGCGCCAGCGGCACGGAGTTGTCCGGCACCTGCGTCGGCCGAGCGCTCTCTCGTCGCCCACATGAAAGCGACGAACGTGAAGACGAGGAGGCATCCGATGCCCCAACGGGCGCGATAAAGCAAGCAACGGGTAATCAACGAGGATGAGTGCAGGTCAGCACAGTCAAGGGCGCGGACTCGCCTACCTTGCGGATTACGCGTTGCAGGACTCGAGGACAAATCAGTTTCAAACCGGGGTGTGTTGCTCATCGTTCGCGTCCGAGCACAGTGGCGCCACGACCTATATCTCAGCCGATCCAGCGCCGGAGTTAGTCGCGTGACCTGCTGGTGGGGCTTGAGCGGCACAGAGACCGGTCAGATGACCTCTCTCAACACCGCATGGCTGATGGCTTAGCGTCCGCTGCGCTCGGACTGAAGTGCGGAGTATAGCCAATGTTTGTCTGTCGTGCCTCGGCCTGCGCGCCGATTTCACAGAGGACATGTAATGTATGTCCTCAACACGTGACGCTTCGCGAGCGCGCGAGGATCAAGTTTGACTAAAATCTTCTTTCACGGTCCGTGGAAACACAACCAGCAACCAATCATGTTTGACGCTTGAGCTTTGCGTACTTGCCACCGCAAACGTTAGTTGTGGACAAGTGCTGGTGAGCAACATTAGTACGTCTCCCCCAAAAAAGAACGAATTTTATTTTGTCGGCTCACGACGATCAATGGTTGTCCCACTTGTGGAACCAGGCTCTAAGAAAAGCAGCCAGTTTATCTCTTTCTCAAGTAATGTCGACAGCGTTTAGCTAGAAACGAACCGCATTTTCGACACCCGGCCGTTTTCAACCCAAAGACTCCAGAGTCTAGTAGAGTTTCCCCAAATCCAAGCGTATCGATTTCGCCTCCAACACTTCCAATGGATGGAGGGACATAAATATTTCGAGCAGCCAAACCTCTCGCCAGAACCCTCGACGCCCTAATAAAAGTTCGACCAAAAAGGAGGAATACTCCAGAAAACTTATACGGAACACTTAAATCACTCGAATCCAGAACAACAGCAGCTCCAAACCCTTCCTCAAAATTGTGTCCCAAATTCGCGACGCCGCCGACCGTATACACACACCGCGGCGCAAACTATCTGGAAATCAGACGAAGTTCTCAGAAACCCGAAATGAAGTAAACGAAATAAAACAAAACAAAAACTACAAAAGCAGACGAGGCTAAACTCGAGCGCGGTTCAAGCTAGGGCGTGCGAGCGAACTTGGAGTCAGCGGCGTTCTTCCCCATTTCCCCATTCTGAGAGAGAGATGGGGAGAAGTTGGTAGGCGTCGGTCTGGGGAGGGGGGGGGGGTCTTTCTCGCTCGCTCGCTCGCTGGGCGTTCGGGATTAGGGCCGCGGTCCACGCTCGGGTCGAGGCCGAGGCGCCGCGAGAGAAAGAGGGAAAGAGAGGGGATCCGGGCTTCGTAATCCGGCCCGGTTGGGCTGGCACCTGCCGCCCGCTTCCTTTAGAGACGAAGGGTGGGCAGGGAAAAAGGGGAGACGGACGCTGGGGATAACCGCTTCTGTGTGTGTGTGTGTGGGGGGGGGGGGGAAGGGGGGGGTCATTTTGGCGTGCCTTTGCGTAGAGTCGCAACGGACGGTGACAGTCCTCACTTGGAAGGAAGGACTCGTGCTAGCGCGTGCTTTGTGCCTTTGTTTGAAGTGTTCGTGAAGACGTCGAGGTGTGTGTGTGGTGCGCACAGCTAACGTAAGCGAACGTAAGCGCCGCGTACACCAGGGATAAATTTTAAATAAAAAATGGCGGCCGACGAAGTCCAGGATCGCGCGAAGATGAATGGTGTTGGTTACCGAAAACGGACACTATTTCGTCATTATAATTTTTTTAAGGTCGCTTACAACTTTTCAGTTGAATTAATTCAAGCTCTGACACTTTGTCATATCTGGTCATGACCGCCAGCGTTACAGCTGGCCAAAGACTGACAACTCGTCGATGTGTGGCTTATTTTTGCAATAAGAGAAAAACCGACTCTTTCTTTGTGGGGGGGGACACCCCTTACTTTAACAGAAACACAGTAGTCACTGAACCGTAAGAGTAAATTGACTTCCACCTGAAATGGATTGCTACCTGTTTGTTTTGGTTCAAAAATGGTAGAACAGTAGCGTGGTCTGCGTCTAGCTGAAACAAAGTACTAGACCTTTAGCTCTCAACTTTTGAACAGCGCCACTGGCGAGCAACATCGGATACCTTTAGATCCCGTTTCCGCGGTGCGTATGGCGTTGCGTCCTTTCAAACGCTCTGGCAGTGCGCGTGAACCATGAGCGGACGCTGATCAATGGTTGCATCTCGCGGACGCTAGTGGAGGCGCCACTTTTGAGGTCGCGTCTCGTGAACGCTTCAGCGTCCTCTGGCCGAGAGAAACTGTTAGGCCTACGCGGAGCTGCAAGTTGGTCTGCTTCTTTGCAGGGGTTGCGGTGACGTCAGAAAGATGCCGAGCTCTGATTGGCTCTGAACGAAGGATAGTGGGTAGACGTCAAGGCAGCTGGCTTTGAGGTCTACCCACTATCCTTCCATCAGAACCAATCAGAGCTCGGCGTCTTTCTGACGTCACTGCAACTCCTGCAAAAGAAGCAGACGACTTGCTCTCCGCATAGAGGGCGCAAGTTGCAATCCATTTCAGGTGGAAGTCAATTTCTTCGTACGTAAATATTCCGCGTATAGACTGTCGAGCTTGTTGGTCGAATTGAGGAAAACTGAAAAAATAAGACGCAGCCGTGTGGACGAGTGTATGTATGCGTCGTCCCTCGTCCCACCCGTGGCTTATTCTTTTCGGTTTTCACCGCAAATCTTCTCCACCTTCGGGACTTCCCATAAAATTGATAACGAGTTACTGAACCAGAACGAACGTGAAAGGGTCTTGAAACCGTGTCTTTGTTTTTCGAAAACGCGGAACGAAAATGCTCGAATATATATCTCTATACATCGATGTCCTTTTGTTTTTAGAATTACAAGGGCCTGTTGCACCTCGTGTCACGCCGCTACATTAATACGCTCACCGAAGCACCCACCGTCCACCGGTAGACCTGGGCTCGCCAAGCGAGAGCGGACCGTTTCCACTCCGCTGCATTTCGGGGTTGAAGCGAGGGAGTTGGCGTCGACGGCGAGGGGCTCTCCGCGGCCGCTCTCTTGTCCGACGACCGATTTATTCATAAGCCGGCCAGGAGTCGGACGCATCGAGTAGCCCCCGCAGCAGAACGGTCAACAAACGTCGGCTCGTTAGAGCTCGTCCGCGGCCGGACTCGATTAACGACGCCCAATCGAAGTCTCCTCCGTGCGTCCGTTTTAACGGGCGACCCACGCGGCAACGGAGCGTCGGATACAGTCGCGTTGTCGTTTAATACGGAACCCGTTAATGTAGGTACCCCGTTATATATTAGGAAGTTTTCGTAGATGAGGACTTTGCGTTGCTATACTTCGTTTCGGTTTAGGTGCAAGCGCAGCCGACGCTAGGATTCGATAGCACCCATCAAAGAGCGATCCTGCTTTTTTTTTTCGTGCTCTATTGGTTAAGATGGTGATGGGAGACACACAAAGACGACTAGAGCCGTGACTGTGCGATTTTTTGGGGCTGCTCGATTAGTTCCGTCGGATTGGTGTCGCGTCGGCTGCGGATTAAAGTGAACCGGAGCTTTAGCTGGAGCCTTCGGGAGCTCATGAGTGTCACCTTGAATCACGTTACATTGGCTTTCCGCGATCGGCCGAACCACGCACATGAAAGGGTATTGCTAGACTATCTATTCCGACGGTGTTTGGTTAAGAACGCGACGACTTTTCAGCTTCTGCCGCGCTTTCTCAAAACGGACCGTCCAACTCGTCGTCGCAACTGGTGATAAGTCACACGCCAGGATTCACTACTCATCACCTCTTCGCGGCCCGGCAAATCTTGGTCGTGATGTCATGGATGGAAACCGTTAAGAGGACGCCACCGAAACATCTCGTCGCCAATACAGAAAAATAAAAGGGAAAAAAAAATCGGGATTAACCGTGGATCAACCGGGGAATCAACCGGGGGGGGGGGATTCAGTTGTCTATATTAAGGAGACGTGACTGCATTCGAAGTCGCTGAGTCCGCTGTCCGCGTGCCGGTGCCGGACTCGGTCGAGCCAAGGGCTGAAATATATGGCCCAGTTTCTGTGTTGCGTTCGGTGTGGCACACGCTCTTCATTATGTACGCGCGCGCCTTTGATGGATCGGTACGGGCTTTCGACTGCTTCTGGAATTATCTTGCGGCCGCAGATGCGCTTGACTGGCTCTTAGTGAAGAATGAATCATGATGATCGGAGGCTTAATTTTGTGCGTGTGTGTGTGTCTTTGTGTGCGCGCGCTCGACGTAGTTGTCCGGAGGGTAGGCTTAGTATGGTATTTACTATATAGTCGCTGTGGTTGCTATGCTGTCAATAACCATTTATGTCGTTGAAAGCCGCGGTCCGGTCCCACTGTCAGCACACCATACAAAAGACAGGCTGCAGACTTTGTCCGAGGTTCGTTTTTTCCTCGTACCACGGTCACATATGTCGTACAAAGAACTGTACTGCAGACGTCTTCGAAGCACATGGGGACCAAGCCTGCTCTGGCCGTATACTTGAGACGTGTTAGCTGATACGTGATGTCATCGTGTCTGACGGCCAACTCCGCGTATTTTGTACGACCATAGCCTCCTATATATACTGACAAAGCCTGGCAGATCGCCACGAGAAGCGGCCGCCGAAATGGAAAAGGTAGCGGCAGATAACGGATGAGAGGAAAGCCACGTGACTGGCGCCCCGCTGCGGCGAGACGCCGAAGCAAGCTTCTCCCGAGCGAACAAGTGTGTTTCGGGCCCTCGCCGCCGCAAAAGCTGTGCGCTGACGTCCAGGTTCCCCGAGAAATGGCTCTTTGATGCTGTCTGCTACCAGATCCTCGCGCTCCAAATCTGCGACCGGGCACTCTATGGCTCCGTCGTCAAACTGCCAGGCTTTGTGAGTATAGAGGAGGCTATGGTACGACGTGTGAGCGGTGTGGGTGCGGCTTTACGTCTGAAGGCAATTGAGAAAATGCTTTTTGCGGAAATAAAATAAGAAACAAAAAAATTGGACATGAAAGGGGGCGGCAAAGCGACGGAGTTGTGGAGCCCGCAAAAAGCACGTGGCGCGTTTGAGTCGATACGGCACGGCGTTGGGCGGTTTCTGCCGAGGTCGCCCCGCGGGCGCGGCGAATGGAACACGTGGCGATCGTCCACGCTGCCTCTGTTTACCGTATCGATCCATTGAACGTCAGAGAAAGAGGGAGGGGGAGCAGAAAATGGCAAGGAGGCGGAGGTCCCAAGTCCTCGGCTCACTGGAACAGGGGTCTGCGCTCTCCTGTCGCAAACCCTGCGGGAAAACAAAGAAAAAGAGAGAGAGAAAAAGAAAAAAAAAAACAATCGCGCGGTGAAAATTTGGTTCGTGGAGGTGATCTAGCTGCTAGCGGGTGGCCGGAAACGCGGATCTAGTAGAAAGTGAGAGGCATAGAGTAAGCGATAGGGGGGGGGGACGGATGGATGGATGGATGGATGGATGGATGGACAGATGGACGGACGGATTGATTAGGGGACAACGTACATTGAATTAGTGCTATCAGCGCCGAGATATGAAGCCGTGGTTCACACATTTGTGACAGTTGCGTTCCCAGCAACAACCAAAACGGCAGAAACGACCGGAACAAGCGTGATCTCATGCTCGCTTCGCGAAGGTAGCTCTTTGCATCGCTTGCAGCCTTTACGATGCTCTCCGTCCGTGACGCGTCGAGCAGGACTGGCCTCGCCGCGTCGTCGCGACTTTGTCATTCCGGCTACTCACCACCGGTTGAGAACTACACGCTCCGTGGTGTGTCTAGGAAGCACGATGGAAGCTGGGAGACATGGCGTCCTTAAACCAACACCGCCAATTTCGACAGGGATAACAAAATGTTGCCGTAGCACCTGTCAATAGATCCCTTTCGAAATTGTCACGTGCCGATTATTAGAAGTTCGGAACCACTGTACAATGGCGGAAAAACTGACATCGTGGAACGTGCTAGTCGTTCCGTAAGATATCGAACGTTGGAGCGCGGGCAACGCTATACGAGGCGGCGAGCCAATCAAACAGCTGACGAAAGTGCAACGTCACTCCGGTCATCATCTTTTTCTGTGTGATTGTTTTTGCCTTCTAATCCAACCAAACGTATAAAGTGTGCCGTGAGGTTGCGGTTTTAGTTGGCCATTGCGCAGGGATTCCACAGATGCCTACAGAGGGCAGTCTTTCGACCGGAGTCTAGAGCAAAAGTTTGTGCAGGGAGTCGCGCTTTCGCACGGTCCGGAAGAAAAGAGAAACAAAAGAGTTCGCAACGAAACGGTCAAAACAAAAGCGCGCATGAAGTCACCCCTAGTTATGGGCACCACTAGAAATGACGTCCGTTGTTGACGTTGTGTAGGTGACGTTGGTGTCGTATAGGGCGTCCGTTGTCGAAGTTACCAAATCCTCGATAAAGTTCTCCCTGCGCCCGCGGGAATCGAACCTGGGTTCGCTGCGTGCAATGCGGGGAAGGGGGGCGGGGGGGGGGGCGTTACCACAGAGCTATGGCCACAGCGTTGATAACCCGCTGTATATACTAAAGCAGGGGTCACACTACTTACACAATATACAAAAGACAGTCTGCAAACAGATTCTAACGTGAGTGACGGCGAGATCCGCGCTTCGAATGCCGCACATTGGCAATGAGTTCAAGGAGAAACTTGGGCACGCGGCATTCGAACCATGGACATTGCGGTGACTCGCGTTTTCAGACTGTCTTTTGTACAATGTACGAGCACAGTGTGACCCCGCCTTTAGGGATTTTGTAGCGTACCCGATGCCCACCGCAAAACACTGTCTAAAAAAAAATGCCTGTAACAAAATGCCGCTGTAGCACTGTCATTGCTAGGAGCGCGTGCCGGCAGACGCGCCTCCACGCGATCCGGAACAAAAATAAACAAAAGTATTCGGAACAAAATAGTCACGCGTCTATTTTGTTCCGAAGGCTTTTGTTCAGCGACGCCGATACCCTACGACGTTGCCATGACGTATCGCGGCTATTGCTCGGAGTGCACCGTGGATTAACACGGGACTGCTCGATTTCTAGCATCGGGTTCGCTGTAATTTTTGATAAAACAGGGTAAGGAAGTGTTCAGTGGCGGCCATAGCTGTGCGTTTTGAGGTCAAGCGCGGGCTAACAGCGAACATTTGCATCGTTTTCTCTTCGCACCATTAAAAATTATGTTCATAAAAAGCGACAGTTTTTTTTCTTTCTACAGCTTGTGCTGATGGCCGCATGGGGCGTTTCTGCTTTCACTCTGGCATAGCGCACGTGCTACCCAGCGGTTACGTTTTAGTTTTCATAGTGCATAGAATCTTGGAATGCAATGCTTGCACCAGCAGAGAGGTTGAAGCATCCTCGCCTGGGTCGGAAAAATTGCATCAGGTGGCGAGTAGAGATCAGGTCATCTTGGTCCCGGACCTCGATGGGAACCTTCGAACGGTGTCTACCGTTGGGGACCGGGGGTGATCGTGAAGATGTGTCCGGATGGTGGCTTGAATTGGACTTCTTCTTGTGGCCGACGACGGAGACTTGGAGGCGAAGTTGTAATACACACAATTGATAAAAATAAACGTGCTTCAACAAAGAGAGAAAAAGAACATTTACACACACAAGAAAATGATACACTGCAACTAACTGCCGCGCACGGCTTACATAGTTAAGCAGTTACAAAAAGGGACGCCTCGGCGTCAAGTGTCCTCCCGTGCACGGTGAAGACGGCGGCTAAGCCGCAGAGCAGGGGCTATCGCGCACGTAGACGCCGATCCTGTTACTGTGTCTTATTTTTTTAACGTATTCTTTTTTATTTCATTTTTTTGTCCGGTAGGGGGTTATGACAGTGGGCCGAATCCTGTCCCATCCAATCAGGGTCGAGTTAAAATTCCATTGGGTACAAGGCCCGACGCATTCTCAAACCAATCGGACGGGCAAAACCACCCTCGTCAGGAGGCCAAAAGCTCAGCTTCTAAGGACGGGTCCCACGGCTAGAGTCCAAACATTGAGACACGAGCCCTGGTTTGTTTATGGTCGGAGAAAGTAAACCGGCTCCAACGATTTCAGCGAGAATCGCCGGGACGAGGCGATTGGGTACGTTACACAACCAATAGATAAATGGAGAACTTGCCAGACACAACAGACGTGGATCTCGCGAAACACAAACTCAGCCAAAGATCACACCGGATTCCAAGAGCACGGGGACCACTCCGGGTGGCTCACTCGAAGATGCGTCTACGTCAGTGCGCAGACCTCTGAGTGCTCTCAAGCCCCCCCCCCCCTCCCCCGTGCTCGAGGAAAGTTGGATAAAAAGGCTAAGTCACAACGAGTAGGGTAGCCTTTTTAAAATTATTCTACGGCATGTTTTAGTTTGTTTGTTTCAAAACGTACCTTATATCCTTTGTTTTAAAGGCCGATTAACGAGCGGTATGGACGTCACGCATGACCCGTTTTATTTTTTGCCGTTCTTCTGCTAATACGTCGAACGAATAGACGGTCTGTGCAGACGACACCGTCCGAGGTGTGCGTTTCTTTCTTGTATCACGGTCGGTCGTACGAAGACCGTTTTCTCATCCATGTCCAAAGCGTACACATATAGGTACGCGTGTATATATTGTCATTAGTATAAAATAAAATGACGTACGAAGGAAATGGGGGGGGGGGGAGGGAGAGGTGCGAGACTTGCGTAGCTACGAAATAAACGCGCTTCGAAGATATACCCCTAGGCGCGAGTCCACTTCTGCCAATCCTGTCTGCAGTAAACCCATGTAACCCGGTGTTTTGTACGACCCTACGAGCGGTTTCACGCACGGATTTCAGTCTACTACAGAATATCCGTTATCAAGCGCCGCGAACGCAACCGACACGCATATATAAAGTCGCTTATGAGATTATAACATTAAACAAAACAAACACACACACACACACACACACACAAAGAAAAAAAAAAAGAACGGTTGTTTCCGGACGTTTGTAGCCCGCGTCCACCTCTCAGCCCCCGAGCTTTCCGAGTCGCCAGCGAAGCGAGTCGGCGCTTATAGACCAACTAGACCAACTAAGCTAGCACGTGCGCGCGCTGCGAGCGTGTCGCACGGCGACCAGCCGAGTTCCCGCGAACGGGCGCGGCGGGGTTGGCGGGGCACGAGTCGACGACGAGAGAGGGGGTTCTCCACAACCGGACGCAACGAAAACACGCGTGGGGGCAACGCGGCACGGGCCGCAGCCCGTGCTCCGTTTCAGCTCACGATGGACCTCACGGAAAGGCTACGAGCAGTCCCCCGGACAGTCCGACGCCCCGAACGTACCGCGTGGACACTCGCCAGACATGTATACGCGTTACCAAAATAGAGTACATTACTCGTTACTCGGTCGAGAAGTAACCCGGTACGTTGGTCGTGACTGGGATTTCAAATGGAACGCGTTACATCGGCGTGATAGTAACGCGTCGTTTTTCTCGTTAGTCGGAATGTGACGTCGATATTTTTATGGAGCAATAGACGCTTTCGGTATTCATCGTCGTTAATAGTTCCTCGCTTTTTTGTCTTACTCGCGTTCATTCGGGGATAATGTGGCTACACCGTACACTTTGTGCGGCGTCTTTCTTATGGTCTACCTAGCGTTTTCTCGTCGTGCAAATTTGAGGCGCGGGCCTGGGGTGAGAACCAGCGTGGGTGTGCTTGTGCTGCAGACGTTCCTCTCCAGAAGTAAATAAAAACCGTTACTAGTTCCTTCATAAAAAAAAAGAAAATAAAATACGTTCTCGCGCGTCGCTGAGCTTCTTCCGAAGGTCAGCTGACACTACGCGACGCGTCGGATTGGCCGGGATGGCTCGCGTAGCGTTCGCTGCACTCTCATCGCGAGGAGTCGAAACGAAGTATGGGAAACCGTGGGAGCCAGTTGGGTGTGCCGAGATCACAGAGTGTGTTTCCAAAGGAGCTCGATTGGGCTTCGCGTGCGAGCAAGCGACGAAAGCGTTTAGTCATCCGCAAGCTTCTGCCGCCCGCTTTTTTCCGCTCCGGGGCGACAAACGCAGCGCGTGCACAACTCGGTCGGGGCGCGAGAGGTGGGTCCGACATTACATTGCGTAAACGGCAGCCCCGCGGTTCGAGTCGCCCCGTCTCCCGAATCCAGGCTCTCCAAACCAGTTTACATGCCCTCGCGCCGGTGGTGGTGACGGCGCTGCGCTGGCTGCGGGGCCGGAGGGGCTCTCGTCGCGCACGCGATGCCACGCGCGTTGCCCTGGAGACCCGCAAACACAGGCTGACTCAGCAGCTGCCAGCTTCCCAAGGGCTCTCCCCACTCCACCCCCCCCCCCTCCTCCCCCCTCCTCTTTTCTCCGCCTTCTTCCTGCCGCTGGAGCTCGCGCGCGCCGCCGGGAGAAGCGGTGACGGCGTGGAACGCCGTTTCGAGAAACGGCGTTCTCGAAACGCGTTTTTGCGTTGTTTTTTTTTAGGGACGAAAGGGACAAGTAAAACGCCGTTTCAGCTCGGACGACTCTTGGCCTGCGCAAACTTGCTCGGAATTTTACGGTA